>CAMZMU010000066.1:39938268-40007126 GCA_947311845.1 Poa pratensis | reverse complement strand
AGGATCGCCTTGGGGGCTCAATGGGAAGAAATGCAGAAGCTTATGTCGACGACATCGTGGTCAAGTCTCGCGAGGGGAGACACTCTCTTGAAGGATCTCGAGGAAACCTTTGCCAGCCTGCGCAAGGTGAACATCAAGTTAAACCCCCCAAGTGCGTCTTCGGGGTGCCTTCAGGCAAGCTCCTCGGTTCCTCGTGTCCCACCGTGGCATAGAAGCAAACCCTGACAAGATCAAGGCCATAGAAGACATGCAGCCACCTCGCCGCCTCAAGGACATGCAGCGCCTAGCAGGATGCATGGCCAGCTTAGGCCGCTTCATCTCCAAGTTCGGCGAGAGAGCCTGCCATTTTTCAAGATCATGAAGAAATCCGGCACCTTCAAGTGGACTCCAGAGGCAGACAAAGCATTTGAGGACCTGAAGAAATACTTGGCTAGCTCACCAGTCATGGTAGCCCCCAGGGCAGGCGAGCATCTGAAGCTGTACCTAGCAGCCACTCCACAAACTGCAAGCGCCGTCCTGGTGGTGGAAAGAGAAGAGCCAGTTCTCCCCAAGAAAAGCACTGCCACACCAAGTCCAGAACCTCCCGACGAGGAACAGTCTCTCCACCCAGTGCCAGACCCACAGCCTCAAGTCGAGTCCACTACAAGCACCCCTGCCGAGGCTCCTCCACAGGAAACCTCGCCAAAGGTCCTGAGGAGCCTCTCGAGGGAGCCGACGCTGCGCACCATCAACGACCCTCGTCGAGCATCCAGTCTACTTCGTCAGTACTGTACTGCGAGATGCTCGCGAGCGTTACCCAGTGCAGCAGAAGCTCCTCCTCGCGCTCCTCATCGCCTCCAGGAAGCTGCCACTACTTCCAGGGCCACCCCATCACGGTGGTCACGTCCTTCCCCCTGGAGCAAATCCTGCGCAACCCCAACGCCACTGATCGCGTCGCAGGATGGAACATCGAGCTGCAACCATTCAACTTGCGCTTCGACACCACAAGAGTCATAAAAGGGAGAGCGCTGGCGGATTTCGTCGCCGAGTGGACAGACCCAACTCCTGAAGAGCCTCGTGAAGAAGAAACCGCGTCATCTGGAGATACAATGCCAAGCCACTGGACCATGCACTTCGACGGAGCTTTCGCCTGCCGCAATGGTGGGGCTGGCGTTGTCCTGACCTCACCAAAAGGTGACAAGCTCTACTACGCCATCCAGTGTGCTTCACAATAGACAAGATCTCCAACAACATCGCCGAGTATGAAGGCCTCCTCGCCGGGCTCAGAGCCGCAATCGCCCTTGGTGTCAAGCACTTACTCATAAAGGGTGATTCCCAGCTCCTGGTTAACTTCTCCAACAAGAGCTACACGCCTAAAGACGACCACATGGCCGCCTACCTTGAAGAGGTCCGCAAGCTCGAGAAGCACTTCAGGGCATGGAGCTCATGCACATCCCGCGAAGGAGAACCAGGAGGCAGATGACATCGCCAAGCGAGCATCACGAAGGCAGGCCCAGCCGGCCGGCGTCTTTGAAGAGAGACTCTCCAAGGCGTCCATAAAGCAGCCACAAGAAGCAGCAGCCACAAGCACAGACGAAGTACTCCCACCACCTCCTGTAGGTGGGCACCCAACTGCGGTCCATCCTCAGGGGAGCGTCTGCTGCTGGCTATGGTGCATCAAGAGACAGGCTGGGTCGACGAACTCAAGGACTACTTGCTGAAGGGAGTCCTCCCCGAGGAAGACGCGGAGGCGGAACGAGTGCTCGACAAGCCAAGTCATACTACATCCTCGAGGGAGACCTGTACCGCAAGCGCCCAAATGGAATTGCACTTAAGTGCGTCCCCCCCGAGGAAGGCCGCATGCTGATCAGAGACATTCACAGTGGAGAGTGTGGCCACCATTCCTCTGCACGCACCCTGGCAGGCAAGGTCTTCAGGAGCGGTTCTACTGGCCCCAAGTGCTTCAAGATGCTACCACCATCGTCCAGTCTTGCGATGCGTGCCAGTTCCACGCCAAGCAAGTCCATCAGCCTGCACTGGGACTCCAAACCATCCCGCTCTCGTGGCCTTTCGCGGTCTGGGGGCTAGACATCTTGGGACCCTTCCCGAGATCGCAAGGGGGCTACCGTTTCCTCTTCGTGGCGTCGACAAGTTCACCAAGTGGGCAGAGGTTGAAGCAGTGCGCAGCATACCGGCCAGGCAGCAGTAAAATTCATCAGAGGCCTGGTCTGCCGTTTTGGTGTGCCAAATCGCATCATCACCGACAATGGCTCACAGTTCACCAGCGGCATCTTCAGGGCCTACTGCGAGAGCCTCGGCACCAAGCTCTGCTTCGCCTCGGTGGCTCACCCACAGAGCAACGGCCAAGCCGAGCGAGCAAATGCTGAGGTCCTCAAGGGCCTCAAGACAGCTTCAATCGCCTCAAGGGCTACGGCAAGGGCTGGATAGACGAACTCCCGTCCGTGCTCTGGTCCATCCGCACGAACCCCACGAAGCCCACTGGTGAGACGCCATTTGCCCTCGTGTATGGAGCTGAAGCAGTCCTCCCCACAGAGATCAAGCATGGATCCGCACGGGTCCTTGCCTTCAACGAGGACGATCAAGCAGACCTCCACAACGACGACCTGCTGCTCCTTGACGGGTTGCGCCGCCGTGCCGCCCTCAGGGCAGCAAAGTACCAGCAAGACCTGCGACGCTACCACAGCCGCCACATACGTCCACGCACTCTCGAGACAGGCGACCTCGTCCTCAGGAGAATCCTCTCCAGGGAAGGTCTCCACAAGCTCTCGCCCATGTGGGAAGGCCCCTACAGGGTCTCACACATCGCCAGGCCCGGCGCGGTACGCCTCGAAACGGAGGACGGCATCCCGGTCAAGAATCCATGGAACATCGCGCATCTACGCAAGTTCTACCCGTGATCATAGTCACGCCAGACATTTTTTGTCTCTAGAGGGAAGCACACAACTTCACCTCCAAGCTTCACAAAAGCTTCTCCTCCCGAGGGCCAGCCCCTCTGAGCTCTCCTGATAACGTGCCGCCGCAGGCCGTGAAGAGTCTCAGCCACTGAATGTGGTCCCCATGCCTCGACATGGAAAACTTTATCTTGGTAACACCAAGTGTAATGAACCAATTCGTTTCTCAATGAAACATTGCGCTGAGGCGCCGCTGTGTAATATTTTGGTGGTGAGTTTTACTTTTCATCATCTTAGTTCATTTCGCGCTCATATTCCCCATGCGCACCTCGCGAGCGGGGGCTGAGTACGGTGACTGTGCCTCGAGAGCACCCCAGCAGCACCGCAAAATCCAAAGGATCCGAGCTCTAACACGTGAGCACGCTCTCACGCCTGTTACCTCCCAGAAGCTCTGGCCTATGGGCTTGCTCCCAAACACGCCACCTCACCAAAGGACCTTGGTGCTTACTCTCCTCGCGAGATACTCATGAGGAAACCTATAAGCGCGCATGAGTTTTTACTACCATGTACTTGCTTTGGGTTTGCCTCTCTAACCAATACAGGGAACAAGAGTCCCCCCAAGCTCGTGAAGCCACGCTCCGACCTCAAGAGGGAAGCGCACCATCAGGGAAACCAACGCCCTCTACGAGACCAAAGTCTCGCAAAGCTAAGTCCAGCGCTCGCGCCTCAGGAGTTTTTCCTCCCTCTCACGAGCATGTCGTCCCTCGAGCGGGTTTTTTCTCCCACACACATGGACTGCTTGTGCGTCAAAGGGGGGCCCTCGAGCACCGCGACTCGAGAGCCCTTACCTCTCCAAGCCTTAAACACCCCCCGGCCTTGCCGAGTCACTCCGGCATACCGCAGCGGCGGAGTCATAGCGCAAAGAGATGGGTCCTGACGACGTAGAGCGAAAAAAGACATGGAACAGGGATAAAAGGCCCATCGAGGGACATACACATAGTAGCGCACGATTAAAGTGTCTTACAAACCAGAATGAATTAAAACAAGTCTTAAAACAAAGATAATGCGCCTCAAGCGCGTCTTGTTGCAGGAGCGGCCTAGGCAGGGCATCGCCGTCATGATCCTCCTCAGCCTCCTCTTCAGCTTCTTCTTCAGCGCCTTCCTCCTCCTCAGCGGCCTGCTCCGCTCGACCCTCTTGAAGCGGTCGACGTAATCGTTGACCTCCTCCCGAACCAAGTTGGAGAGGTCCTGAGCTTGGTCCGCCTCGACAGGCTCGGTCACGACTCGAAGTCGAAGCTGGGGTGAAGACGCTGGAGGTTGGCAAAGCATCGATCGCCACCGTCAGGCTTGCGGCACTCTTCATCGACAACGTCGCCCATCTCCGCCACAGGGCCCTCGAGCGTGGTGAAGAGCTGGTCGAAGTAGGCGAGATACGCCAGCATCGGCATTCCCATGGACGGGAACCGCAGGGGCGTCCACTCCCAGGTTCGCCGCAAGGGTGTTCCCCCGAGCCACCAAGGACTTGAACATGCGCTCCCGCTGCTGCGTCAAGACCTGTGCCGCCTGCACGTGGTGCTCAGCCTCCTCAGCGCGCTCCACGGCAGGGCCCACCTGCGCGCAACTCCTTCATATCAGCCATCAGGGAGGCGAGATCTTGATCTGCACGCTCTTGAGCCTCTTCCGCGCGGCGACGACCATCCCTGGCGCCCTCAACTGGGAGTTCAGGCTGGCGTTCAGTCGCTCCAGCTGAATGATGCGGGCGTTGTCCTCCGCGCGTTTCTTCTTGAAGCGGTCCTCCTGCTTCTTGAATTTCCCGGCATAATCTTCGGCGACGGCAGCGCGATACTCTTTCTGCTTGGCGACGGCCTCCTTCTCAGCCTCTTCCTTTCTCGCGCGAGCTTTTGGTTGGACTTCTCTACAAGCTTTTTGTGCCTGGCCACCTCCTCACCATGCTTGCCTATGGCCTCGGCCAGATTGCCCTCCCGCGCCTCGAGATCTGCGCGCTGCGTGGACAGCTCCTGTCAGCCTGCAGCTGCTGTTCCTCGCGCTTGAGCGCCTCCGCCTCGCGCGCCGCCAGTGCTTGCTCACGGGCGTCCAAGGACGCGCGGTGTTGGTCCAAGGATTTTCGCGTGGCCTCCGACTCCGCGGCGAACTTCTCCTCGCGGTCAGCAAGCTCTTGGCGCTGAGCGGCCAGCGTGGTCTCGAGGGCCGCGCTCTGAGGCTGCAGCTTGGCGTTCCGCCATGGCCGCCTCGCGATCTTCAGCGCGGCCTGGCGCTCTGCCTGGAGTGGCTCCAGGGTCTCTTGAGCCTCGCGCACCGCGCTCTCGCGGACTTCCTTGGCGAAGCGCAGCGCCTCCTCTCGCTGCGCCTGCATGGCCTCGTTGTCGTGGCGACGGTGCTCCACGATCTCGAAGAAGCGGGTCCAGGCCTTCTCTAGTTCATCATACTCTCTGGCGAGCTCGGCCTCCTCGAGAGCGAGTTGGGCCTCCAGCCCGTCCAGCGCACCCCTCGCCAGGCGGAAAACAGAGCTGCGGCGAGCGCCGCTCCAGCTCCTGCCGCCCAGGACCAGAGCCCGAGCTCCCATGGGACATGGAGGCTCCCCCATCTGCACTATACTCAACATGGGGATCTCTGTGCTTGGGCCAGGGTCAACTCTGGCCTGGGGGCTCCGGAGCGAGCCCTCTCCACACTTAAGCCATGGGCACCAGCGCCATCGACTTCCAGCGGCGCCTCCTCTCGGGCTTCGGGGGCTGGGGAAGATTGCCCAGCCGTCGTGAGGTCCGCCGCAGCCGTGCCCGCTGCAGCCTCAGAAGAAGTTGTCGCCCCCTCAGTATCTGCGCTTCGGCTCACCAAATCCCTGACAAACAAGCAAGAAAGGCCTTCAAGAGGGGAACAAGGAATTTTCATAAGATGAAGACAGGGCCAATCCTTACCCAGATGTCTTGGCGCGGGAGTCAACCCACACTGTGTTGGACGTCCGCCACGGCCTCGACGCGCGGCACCGGCGCCAGGCCCCTCAGGAGTAGTCCCGGCCTTCCTCTTGAGAGGAGTGTCCACGGGGTTTCCTGGCGGTCCTGTCGTGAATAACCTTGGAACGGGGCTCGCTGGTCCTGCTGCGGCCTCCTCGTCGCTGTCTTCCTCCCCCTCCGCGGCCGGGCGCGAAGGGGCCACCAGAAAATCCGTCCCCACTGGACGAAATCTCCAGGACTTCTCCCTCGGGAGGCGCAGGTTTCGAAGAGCTCGCCTCCCTGCCGAGGGATTCGCCCCTCCACAGGTGACGCCCAGATCGGCGTCAGATGCGGCGGGTGACTCCGTGGCCCAGTCCTCTTCCACCACGGGCGCCGCAGCCTCCTTCTTCTCCTCCCCCGCCAGACCTTGGGCGGTGAACTCCGGCATCAGCTCCAAGATCACGAGGCGCTTCTTCGGAGTAATCTGATGGAGAGGCCTCGCGAGCTCACTGCGCGGCACAGGAACCTCCGGGGCGGTGAAGAGGATGCCCATGATGGAAGCAATGACGTCGGGGGTGGGGAGCTGCAGTGCAGCCGCATCGGGTCCACCGGGCCAGAGTACATCCACACCCAGATATGCCTCGCAAAGATATGCGAAAATGGCGAGGATCAAGATGGAGTTGGGGTGCAGATGCAGAAGTTGGATCTGGTAGAAGGCTAGAACCTCCTCCAGGAAAGGGGAAAATGGCGGCACCAGACCAGCAAATATGGTCTAGAAGAAAATGGGGTACAGCCCTGCCGCGAGCTTGCCGAAGCGCGCCGCCTTGAGAACGGTGGCGCCGTGCTCGTTGTTCTTGCCCGCGGCCATCAGCCGGATCTTGTCCAGCGCCTCCGCCGTCTGGATGCGGGTCCCCACAAGCGCCGGCGCGAACTCGTCCTCCTGCTGCGCCTCAGCAGGCTCGTTCACCATCGCCGCTTTGTCCTTCTTAGGACCCATGGTCGAAGAAGGAAGGGCGGCGGAGAAGCTCGGTGAAGGAGGAAGAGCGCCGGGAACACGGAAGCGCAGAAGTCAAGAGCGAGGAGACGGGCGCGCAAATGATGCAGTAACTGCTGCCTGAACCGGCGCTGCAGGCTTTATATCACCTCAGAGCAGTTACCGAGACGTGGTGGGTCCCCCCACTACGCCCATCATCTCCGAGGAGAACATGTCGTCACGGCGTAACTGCCCTACACGTGTCTCAGGCCGGCCGGACACTTTGGGCCCATGACGATTCGCCTGTGTCCACTGGACTACGTCGTGCCCATCATGGGCCCGGGGGCTACTGTCGGCCCAGTGAGAACAGGGTGTGCTGGGCCTGTCCTCCACGGCCCTCGACACTCGATGGCCAATTTTCGCTAAGGACCAAGCCTACGGCTTGGAGAGACTCGTGAGGCGATTTGCCTCGCGAGGGCTTTGGAGGCAGCAGAGGCCTGCGGAGGCCCTCTTCACTGCTGCCCCCTCTTCAAGATGATCTCCCCTGGAGAGAGGTCAACGCCAAATCCTCCACAGGGCACCCTAGCCCTCGTGGGGATTGCTTCGCTGCAAAGCAACCTCTGCAGAGCGCACATGGGCTCTGCAGCGGCCGCAGAGTGACGCGCGCCTCTGCGCGCGGTGACGACGACGCCGCAGTTGCCATTCTGGTGATTAAAGTAGCCAACAAAGCTGTGCCCTCCGCACCGGACTACAAGGATTTCCTCTTTGGTGATAAGGGGACAGGCCGGCGCTACGCTCCACGGCCAACGTCACCGTGGGCACCCCCACGTTCCTCTGCGGCCCCAGCTGGCCGTCCTGCATGGACGGTGGTTTCTTTGCCACAGGCGTCAGCTTTACGCCCATGGACCGCGTCCATGGACGACTGAGCTGCGGTGCGCCGTGCTCCCCCTTCTGTCACCATGTGATAGCCCTTCCGCGGCCAAGCGCAGGGAAGAGGCCCAGGGCGCCTATAAAAGGAGAAGGAGCAGCACCGTAGCAAAGGATCGCATTCTCATTCTAGCCTAGCCACATACGCGCAAGAAAGGAGAAGACCACAGTTCCCCTTCCTTGTTTACATCATTGCCAAAAGAGAGCCCTCGGCAAGCTCATTGTATTGTAACCTCCATAAGCATGCAATACAGACAAGCAGGAGTAGCGGTGTTACCTGCACACGAGGGCCGTGAACCTGGGTACGGGCTGGTGTTCATCTCTGTCGTGATGTCCCTCCTCATGCTCGACGAGCACCGTCACCGTGCAGGTTGAGGGTTGTTTGACCAACGTGTTCAGCCCCTTACACGAACTCTCTTCGTGAGCTTGACTATCCCTGTTTCGTGGGAGTCATTCTCCGACAGCCTCTGCCGCCGCTGCCTTCTTCTTGCTCGCGCTTCTTGCTCAGCTGCTTGAGGTCGTAGCAGTTCTCCGTCGCATGGCCGCGCCTGTTATGGTAGATGCAGAATGGGCGGTTATCCACGCGAACGTGCTTGGCGTCGGGCTCAGCTGCTAGAACAGCGGTAGGCTTGCGCTTTGTCTTGTCACGCCTCTTCTGGGTCTTGGATCCCTCGATAGGGTCGTCTGCTGAGCCCACCTTGACGAAGAGGAGGCCTTCTTCTGCCTTGGCGCACTTGTCTGCGATGTCGAAGAGCTTCACCACGGAGGAGAGGGTATCGTGGATGCCGAGGTTCTCGAGCATCCTGTGGTTGGTGACGCCCTCTCTGAAGGCCGCAATGATGCGCGAGTCCGGGATGTTCGGGATCTTGTTGCGGACTTGGCTGAAGCGCTGGATGTACCTGCGGAGGGTCTCGCCAGGCATCTGGCGCACAGCGCGCAGGTCGTTGTAGGTGAGGGCGCGCTCGTACGTGCCCTTGAAGCTTGCAACGAACTGCTGGCAGAGCTCCTCCCACGAGTCAATGGAGTCCTCAGGAAGGTTCAGGAGCCACGACAAGGCAGAGTCATTGAGGGCGTGGGAGAACCAATTTGCCATGACCTTGTCGTCTCCCCCCGCAGCTTGGATGGAGGTGGTGTAGAGCTGCAGGAACTCGATGGGGTTGTTCGTGCCGTCGTAGCCCTTGGGTAGGTCAGGCCTGAATTTCTGTGGCCAGACGACGCGACGCAGGCTGCGGGTGAAGGCCGTGCATCCTGTGGCATACGAGGCAACGCCGCCTTGAAGAGCTCGGCGGTTCTGTCGCCCCGCCTGGCCGATTTCCTCGACGATGCGCTTCTGGAGGTCCTTCTGGCGCTCCATTTCCACCCGCGCGTCTGGAGGAGTCCGCTGCACGATTTGGCAATCGCGCGGCGAAGACGCGTGGGAGGCGGCCTTGTGCCCGCAGCCGGAGCCGGTCCTGGCGTAGGCGGCGGCGGAGGTGCGCCATGCGCGGCAGTCCCTGCGCGTCCGGAGTTGTGGTGCACCAGAGAGCGCGACGTCGCCGGAGCTGCGCGCGGCGCCGCCGCGATGTCGACGAGGTGCTGGAGGCGGCCGAGCCAGCTGTCGTGCGCTTCGGCGGTGGGGCGGTAGCGGAAGAGCTCCGCGGCCATGAGCAGCGCGGTGTTCGGACTGGGTGCTGGACGCCCAAGAGTGGAGGCGCTGTGGTGCTGGGACGGATGCGAGGACTCAGCGTCCTCGCCGTGCCCGTGGTCGACGTCTTCGTCGTAGCGGTCATCGTGGTGGCCGTCATCGTCCTCGGGATGCTCCACACGCGGCTCAGCGGTGTTGCGCCCCAGGCGCGGCTGGCACGGGGACGGCCGCGAGGGTTGGTGGTGTTGGCATCGGGCTCATTGGTGGCCCTGCCTGACGCCCGCCGGGTGGCGCGAGCTGCGCGAGTGTCCGCCATGGTGCAGAGGTCGGTGAAGGTTGAAGACGCGCCTCAGCCCCCTACCAGGCGCTCCAATTGTCGGAGAATGACTCCCACGAAACAGGGATGGTCAAACTCACGAAGAGAGTTCGTGTAAGGGGCTGAACACGTTGGTCAAACAACCCTCAACCTGCACGGCGACGGTGCTCGTCGGGCATGAGGAGGGACATCACAACAGAGATGAACACCAGCCCGTACCCAATTTCACGGCCCTCGTGTGGAGGTAACACCGCTACTCCTGCTTGTCTGTATTGCATTGCTATGGAGGTTCCAGTACAATGAGCTTGCCGAAGGCTCTCTTTGGCAATGGTGTGCACAAGGAAGGGGAAACAGTGGTCTTCTTCTTCCTTGCGTGTAGGTAGCTAAGCTAGAATGAGAATGCCCTCCTTTGCTACGGTGGTGCACCTCCTCCTTTTATAGGCGCCCCGGGGCTCTTCCCTGCGCTTGCGCCGCGGAAGGGCTACCACATGGCGACAGAAGGGGGAGCACGGTGCACCGCAGCCCAGCTGTCCATAGACGCGGTCCATGGGCGTAAAGCTGATGCCTGTGGCAGAGAAACCACCGTCCATGCAGGACGGTCAGCTGGGGCTGCAGAGGAACGTAGGGGTGCCCATGGTGACGTTGGCCGTGGAGCGTAGCGCCGGCCGGTCCCCTGATCACCAAAGAGGAAATCCTTTTAGTCCGGTGCAGATGGCGCAGCTTTGTTGACTCCTTTAATCACCAAAATGGCAACTACGGCGTCGTCGTCACCGCGCGCAGAGGCGCGCGTCACTCTGCGGCCGCTGCAGAGCCCATGTGCGCTCTGCAGAGGTTGCTTTGCAGCGAAGGAATCCCCACGAGGGCTGGGGTGACCTATGGAGGATTCGGCGTTGACCTCTCTCCAGGGGAGATCACCTTGAAGAGGGGCAGCAGTGAGGAGGGCCTCCGCAGGCCTCTGCTGCCTCCTAAGCCCTCGCGAGGCGATTTGCCTCGCGGGTCTCTCCAAGCCGTAGGCTTGGTCCTTAGCGAAATTTAGCCATCGAGTGTCGAGGGCTGTGGAGGACAGGCCCAGCACACCCTAGTTCTGACTGGGCCGACACGTACTCTCCCATGTCATTGATGATCATGACCTTCTTGTTGGTGCACTCAAAAGATTTGTGCCCTTGTCCGCCGCACTTGTAGCATTGCAAAGTCTTGTGCCGGACGAAGATCCTTGAGGCGCCTTGTTAGCGGGAGGTACTTTCTTGAAAGGTTGAGGCGCTTGAGGTGTCGAAGTAGAGACTCTTGGAGGACCTCGAGTGTTCGCTTGAGGAAGAGCTTGTGAAGGTGTAGGAGTTGACGAAGAAGGCTTGTTGGCGTAGAATGCCTTTGTCTTGAGGTATTTGAGCTCTTCAAGCACGTGGCGCTCGGCCTTGGAAGCTTGATGTACTAGCTCAACCAAAGAGGCATATGGTTGGAACTCCACGATCTTCTTGATTGGATAGTTGAGGCCATTCATGAAACGAGCCATGGATTGCTCTTCGTACTCGTTGACATTGGCTCTCATCATGGAGATTTCCATCTCCTTGTAGTACTCGTCAACCGACTTCAAACCTTGCTTCAACTCTTGCAACTTCTTGTATAAGTCTCTAGTGTAATGGCTTGGCACGAAGCGCTTGTACATTGTTTCTTTCATTTCAACCCAAGTGTCAATTGGTTGTTGGTGGTTAGCGACGCGAGCATCTTGTAGTTGTTCCCACCACAAGAGGGCATACTCTTCAAACTCCATCGAGGCTAAGGCAACCTTCTTGTTGTCGGAGAAGCGTTGCACACGGAAGATCTTGTCAACCTTGAGTACCCATGAGAAGTAAGCTTCCGGATCACTTGTGCCGTAGAACTTGGGTATGTCAAAGCGGACGTTGGTCAAGTCATCATAGTTGTCACGATGGCACCACGTGGGAATGCACGTCCACGTCTCCTTCGATTGAGTCCATCACCATTGTGTTGGCTTGACTCGTTATCACTTGACTCGGAACGTTGGTGTTGGTGACGATCATGTGGAAGTTCTTGACGAGGACGAGGATCATGTTGAGGAGGTAGCTCTTGTTGAGGAACGGGTTGCTCGACATTGTTCGCATTGTCATGATTTTGATGACGTGGCCTTGGAGGATGACGAGGGTGACGTCCTTGTTCACCAAAGTCATTCGCACCCGGAACGCCATTGTCATTTGCCAATGGGTCATGACGATCACGTTGTTGCGGTGGTGGTGATGGTATGCGTTCACGACGATCATCATTTTGGTGAGGTTGTCTTGATGCGCATTGGCATTGTTCGCGTGAAGATCATGTGGTTGTTCAACGTGAGGAGGAGGTCGTTCATGGGCGTCGCGCCTTGGATCATGTTGACGTTCTTGTCGAGGTTCATGACGTCCATGACGTGCTTGTGTCGACCTTGAGGTGCTTCTTGTACGGCTTGAGTGTGAAGACGCTCGTTGTCGCACAAGGTTGTTGATAGCTTCGGTCAACCGCTCCATATTTGCTTCTTGAGCATGCATGCGGTCGTTGAAGGTGTTCTCTTGATTTTGAAGACGGCGCTCGTAGCGTCCTAGGTTATCACGAAGAAAGTGTCGCATGCCAACAAGCTCCGATTGTGTGACATAGCCATGATCACCGCGAACTCCACCATGGATTTCATCGTCCGAGCTTGAGCTTCCGTTTGTACTTCCCCTAAACATTTTCTCAAGATCAAGTGAGATATGTGGTAAGAAAAACCAAGACAAACTATATCCCAAGAATAATGTAGCTTGAGAGGAGAGAATCCGGTTCTCACACCCAACACACACACTTATGAGGATAGGAAGGTATGAAGTGGCAAACGAAACAAGCAAACCCGACGACAAGTATATTGTCAAAGGTAGAGAAAATCCACAATGATCAAATTACCAAAGAAACTCCAACCACAAATGATGAAGAAACACACACAAAAGCGAATAATGGGGTTGGGCGACCAAAGGGCGAGCACTCGAAGATAGACAACCTAACGAAGACTACGTGCTCAAATGTCACCCAACACAAGAGGGACGCTAGCTCAATTGCTTTTTGATGGGCAACGGATTTGCACAAGAGTTACACACTCACTCACTTTGGCGGTATAAGCTTTGTCGCAACCTACAAGAGATGATACTTGGCACCACTTGATTCTTTTCTTTTCTCTTTTTTTTTTTGATTTTTGCTTTTTGACGATGATTCCTTCTCTTTTGCTAGTGCCAAGCTCTCTAACGATACACACTCGCCAATACTTTGAAGACAAACACTCAACACGTGCAATGCCTCGCAATATCACCGAGCTAGTCCAATAGGTCAAGGTACACGAAAGGAAGAAGGGCTCACAACGGATTATGGTGGTGGGGGAATGTCGAGTCCTTGGTGGCGTCGTCGCTTGGCGTTGATGATGCGTGGCTGCGGAAGCTTGTCGATGTCGTAGACGTAGGGCACACCAAGAAAGGACTCAAACCAAAGAGGAAATGCCAAAACGAACCGAGGAAGAAAGAAAAATTTGCTCTGAAAACCTGCCCGGCGGTAGTACCGCTCGTTCTGCCCCGGTAGTACCGGTCGGTCGCGTGCTCCGGTAGTACCGGAAGTCTGGCCGGTAGTACCGGTGGACTCGAAATCTGGAGTTGTTCTTCGCGATTTGGGCGGAAATTGAGCTCGAAAAATCCTCAAATTCGTGGGAAATTGGCAAAATTAAGGCTAGGGAACGCAAACAAAGGTGGAGGGGGTCCTAAAGCAACAGATCCATGGACAAAAACTACCAAAAACGCAACGAATCGACAGATCGGCTCGAATCAAGGCAAGGCTATTTTTGGTGGAAATTTTCGAATTTCTCAAAAACGAAGAAAAATTTGGTGGATTTTGGTGGAAACACAAATCAAATCCGTGTCAACCTAGAGCTCTGATACCATATGATGTGGGTTGGTCCCGATTTTCACGGATTTGTGCGGAGGGACGATGAACACGAAGAACACGCGATGAACGAAGAACACAAAGAGGGGAAATCAACACACAAGGGTAAATAGCAAGTAGCAACTCGGCAAGACTCAATTGGTAACAAATCCCCGAGGGTAGCCCCCAATTCTCCTCTCCCAAGCACACCTTACTCTTAGGATTGTTTGTCCAATTGGTCAATCCAACCAATCCAATCTAGCCACTCAAAGAGGGAAGATTAGCAAGTAATCGCAACTACAAGCGGAAGCCTTGGTATCCACGCAGGGATCTTCTCCTCAAGAGGAGGCCTTGGTTCATCTCCACAAGGGGAGGCCTTGATTCATCTCCATAGGAGGAAAGAGACACTTTGAGAAGAAGGAGCAAGGCTCTACTCTAATCCCAAATCATTGTCTAACCCTAGATCTAGATGGAGGGGTCCTATTTATAGTCTAGGCCCAAAGGGGACGAAATACATGGGTCAACACCCAGATCTGCTCGCAGGCACGCGCCAGGCCGGTAGTACCGGACAGAAGTGGCCGGTAGTACCGGGCGTGCGCCGGAACTAATTCCGGTAGTACCGCTTAGGATTGCTCCGATTCCAGTACCGTCTGGCTTCTCGGCGGTAGTACCGGCCTCTCTGGCCCGGTAGTACCGGCCGGCACTTCTTCAGGAATTCCAGCTTCTTTCCCGCTCTTCTTCTTGGCCATCTTCTTGGGTCTTCTCTTGGTCATCTTCTTCACTCCATTGAGGATCGTCATCAAGGTGGTTCCTGAGTATGCACAAAGTATCCGAATGAAGTAGCAAACCATTCAAAGGAGTGTCGAGATCACACATAGATAGGAGTGAATTCACCTTATCATGGAGGGCTTTGACTCTTGCTCTTGTCATTGGGCCACTTGTTGTAGGAGGCGTAGGTCGGGCTACATCACAGGCTGGTGTGCTTATCTTCTAGGCCATACAGAGGGGAACCCGAGAGCGAGCCTGGGGGCACTCCTCGGGTGCTCTGCCTTGTTCTCCGGGATGTAGGTGACCCCGGAAGGCCACCTAGTCCCTAGCCACATGTTGTCGATGTCGAGCTTATTGGGTTCCCGTGGGGCAGGTGGGCGGGCCCACCTGCCAATCTTGACTCCTTGCCTTATCCATCTTCTTGGTGGGCCCACAGGTGGTGGACCCGCTTTGGCCACACTAGGGGAACCCCATGTTTCACTATTGCGACAGTAGCCCCCAAGCATAGTCCCGGCGGGTACATTCATCTGTTGCCGGGGCTATGACCAAAAAATTGGTCAAAGTGGGTCCCCGGCGTCTTGTTTTGGTTGATCCGTCCCATCCGTCAGAGAGTGGGTCTTGGAGTTATTCCACTTGGGAGAATAATTCCGTTCGCCTCCTCGATTCTCGGTAACGGAGAAGCCGAGGAGACCATCGGAGAGAGAAGCTGATGGAGATATAAAAGTTGGGGTGCGCCATCTACATCTTCATCCTTCTCCTTCTTCTTCTTCTTCTTCATCGTGACACCGCTCCTCACCATGGCCACTAACGTCAATGGCGAGAGGGAAGAGAGGTGTCGGGCGACCCCGTTTTTCATCCGCTTTGGTGGAGGATGGCCCCAACAGTCGAGGGAGGGCCGCCCCACGAGGTCGATCCAAGCGCGGTCGTGGTGGTCTAGGGACACAAAGGCATGGAAGATCCCCTGCCCCTCTCCCGCGGAGCATGAACCATGCGAGCTTCGCGGCGTTCGCGTTCATCGTAGATCTGCGCCACAAGATCCACAGTCGGCTCTTCCTTCCAGATTCCTTTGCGGTGGCGGTGGAGGACAACAGGCCTCCAGGTTTATGGTTGCAGGTGGACGGCTGTCCCAATGGCCCCTCCTGGGCCTTGGTGGAGTACACCGTCGATGACTCCATGCTCCTGGGCCAGGGATGGAAATCGTTCGCCAGATCCCGTCGCCTGACCCGGGGGCAAAACCTGGTCTTCAATTTCGACGGAGATGCGACGCTCCTCGTGAAGATCTTCAGCGCTGGTGGAGGACGCGTGGAGTGCTACACGGAGAGTGAAAGCAGCAGCAGCTCCAGCTCCGACGACGAGGATGAAGATGAGGAAAACTCATCTAGCATCAAAGTCGAGAGGAGCTCATCTTCCTCGGAGTAGAAAGCCCCCGGGTCCAGGGAGGTACCCGGAGGTAGGCTTGACCTCCTTCTTGGCCGCCTCGTCGAGGTACTTCTTGGCCCCCGGGGCCGTCCTTTTTTGTAAAAATGTAGCCCCATCTTGTAGCTCTTGAAATGAAAAAGAACTTGTCTCCTTTCACCATTTGGACTTCGAGTTGTGCTGGGTGTGAATGAGAACAGCCTTTTGCAAAATGCGCTCCCATTACTGCGGAAGTCCTTCCGTCGAGGGGTAGGTGGAAAGTTAGGGATCTATAAAAGACCCATTGACTCTCATCTCCTCAATACATCTTCTTCTTTTTCCTTTGCTTCGCTCCCCGCCTCCCCTTAGATCGCAAAGCGATGTCAGGCGAGGCCGAGAGATCTGCTTCAGGAGTGCTGTCGGCAGCTTCCGTCGTTCAAGGAGCGGCAAAGGCACCCAGAGGAGCTGGGGCCTGGGCCGCGGAAGAGGAGGAGGTTGCATCTCGCCCACGAGCTACCGCGGAAGAGGAGGAGGATTGTTGGCCGCAATTTCTGGTCCAGACGCTCTGGAAAAAGCGGTATCATTGGCGCTTCACAAGGACGCCGTGATGAAGGATCTGAGGAGGGAGGGGGCCAACAATTCCAAGATGGCCCGCCTTCTCCGAGAGCTGGACCACATCATGCAGGTGAATCTTCATCATCGGTGTGAAATCGTGCTCCAAAGCCTTGTATAACGTTTCATCTTGCCCTTCTACATGTATAGAGCGAGGAGGAAGCCTTGGGCAAGACGAGCGACAGCCTCCCCACTCTTTGCAGCGAGTACGTGCCCGGGTTCGCGAAGAATTTCCCTGACCCGCGAAGTGCCTGAAAGACCTGCGGGCGCCCTTCTTCATCCCAGGCGTCCCCGGGAGGTTGATGTTTGCCCGACTGGAAAGAGAATAAAGACTGCGTGACAAGGCATTAGAGTTCTTGCCGGCCTTAGCTTCTCAGTGATATCATGTAATAGGCCAGAAAAAGTTGCAAGGAACAAATGTAATTCAAATGTAAATTCAGATGAATGCAACCCATGTCCTCAACTCCCCGGGTCATTTCCCAATCAATCTTTGCACTAACACGCAATCCGGTCATTCGAGGATATCTCTTAGGTTCCTGCTATCCTCCCTGTAAGCACCCCAAATTGGTTGCTAAGATGCGAATACAGGAGCAATACCCCTAAGAGAGCTATACCTTCCAGGTGCCCACTCCACTATCCTCAGGTACTAAGCCAGAGGGAAACTGACGGTTCGCAGGGGTGGACGCCTTACACCCGCAAAGGCTCTAGAGGACTTTCAAGCATGCGCAGAATGATGGTATATTGTCTCCAAACGAGATATCTAAAGATATAAACGGTGAGATCCATTGGAGGCTCCTCAGCGATTTGGCCTTTCTGACCGTCCGATCCTCCCCGCTCCGTGCCTCCGCTCCGTCCGATCCCTGCCGTCTCCCGGAGTCAGAATGAATAGGGATTTGCAAAGTCGCTAACTGTACCAACCTTATTGCACCCACTCTCGCTGACATCCTACATGGATCACCGCTGTAGCCTGAGGGCCCGCCCGTCAGCCTCACGGTTCGTGTTTAATCGGTGTGGCGGACGGGCAATAGTGCCAAAGATTTCGAGCGCGTTCCTCCCATTGGTTGATTTTGTTCATTTGCCGTTCTAGGTTTAGGGAGTGCATTGCGTGCCCGTCCGGGAGAGTGATCGTGCTACGTGGTTCCTCTTCCCTCTCCCTCACTGACCGCGGGTCCCTCCCTCTCCTTGGCCCACATGTCGGTTGCTCGGGACGTTGCGTCGCCGATGTTTCCCTTGCGTGCGTCGCCGCTGCGTATTTTCTACAGTATGTCGGGGCACGCTGGGTATTTCACGTACGTTGCACTGTTCGTGATGTCAGGGAGAATTCGGGCCCGATTTCTCCGTCCGAGGTGGCCTCCCTCCATTCGTCAACGGGTACGTTGCACTGTGCTGGTAGTCATAAAGGCCCGATTTTGCGTCTCGCTGGCGGCTCGCCATTGGTTGCGAGTGGTTACCGATCTTAATACAGTGTCATGGAACGGGGTATATAGGCTGTTTTCTGGATCAGATGGTTACTACAGCTCTCATTCCCCCTTTCCTTCTTCCTCGCTGTTCTTGCTCCGCCGTGCTTTTCTCGAGCTCCACCGTGTTCGTTTGCTGTTCCTCCGGTCACGTTTTTTCCCATTGAGATCAAGTTGGGTATTCTTAACGTGTCTTGCCCTCTCTGTTTTTCGTCGTTCTTTGTTAATGTTGTTTACCGTGTGCTGGATTCGTGTTCGTTGGTTGTTTGTTGAAATGCTGTTTGTTCTTTTTGTTTTCTGGGTTTCTCATCTTTGTTTCCTGTTTGTTGCTCTGTTTTTTCGCAGGTCGCCGGTTTTCTTCTTCGGGGTGCGGTGCAGGATGTGCCGGGTCTTGATTCTTCTTTGTCGGCACCGGCTTTTGTTCACGTATGGATCAACCGTGCTTTTAATGTACCTAATCTAATGGTATGTTTTATTCATTGGTTCTCCGGTTCGTGTTTTCGTATTTGCATGACTGTTTGTTGATTGTTTTGACACAATTTTGTTTTTGCAGATCGGTTTGTTGCTATTTTCGTTTTATATTCTTGCTGTTTGGTTTCTTTCGTGTTTTTATATTAGTTTTATGACCACTTTTGTTTTTTTTCTTTGAAGGGTGTTCTCTTAATCGGGAATATCTCATGCGTGGGTGTGTTTTCGCTTTTGGCTTCCTGTTTATGTCATTTCTGTGATGAGTTATTCTGGTTGGTGGGTGTTGCCATCTCCCTGTTGGAGCTGGCCGGCTTACTGGTCGGTTGGAGCTGGTCGGCTTAGTGGTCAGTTGTTCTTCCGGTTCAAGTCGGTTCTGTTGAGAGTAGTTTGTGCTTTCTTGCCGTGTTAATCTGTTTGTCTTTACTTATTTGTTTATCTTGCTGGTCGTGTGCTGGATCCGTATTATTTAGTTGTTCATTGCTTTTGTGCTCTGTTTGTTCGTTGTTTCACACGTTTTTGTCCCAGATCATTCTCGTGCTATTTTAGTTTTGTGTTCTCGCTGTTTGGTTTCTTTCGTGTTTTTTATATTACTATTCTGACCTCTTTTGCCAATCTTTTTTTTGCAGGTCGGTCTCTTATTAGGGAATATCTCAGACGTGTGTGTTTCTGTTTTGGGTTCCGCTTATTTAGGTGGTGAGTTATCCTGGTTGGTGGGCGTTGTCGGTTTGTTGTTCTTACCGTTAAGGTTGGTTTCGTTGAGATTAGTTTGTGTTTTCCTGCCGTGTTAATCTGTTTGTTCTTCCTTATTTGTTTATCTTGTTGGTCCTATGCTGGATCCGTGTTATTTAGTAGTTTATTGTTGTGCCTTTGTATCTGTTTTTCGTTATTATTTATTTTTTGTTTTCTCTGTTTGTTCGCAGGTCGTTGGTTTACTGGTTTGCCATTCTTTTGGTTAACGTCAGATTTTCGGATCTAGTTGTTTTTTTGTTTCCCTGTTTTCTCTCTATACTTTGTTCCTGTCGGTTCTCGTGTGGTGGATACGTGCTGTTTAGTGTTTGTTACTTTTGCGGTGCACTCGGGTCGTCGTTTTTATTCGGTTTTTTCTTCCTTTGATTTTCGAGACGATATCGCTCTCGTGTCACTTTCATTTTTTCCCGTCTTGATTTGTTTCCTTATTTTATTTGTTTATATGTGCGGGTTTCCTTTTGTTTTGGGGGAGCTGTTATTTTACTTCGTCTTATATCTCGCTTTTTCTGGTTTTCTTTGGAATTTTTTTTGGTTCGCTGGTTGAAGAGGTTCTTGGATAGCGACACGGAATATGTTTATTTTAGGCCATCTGACATCACAGTTTTGACAATACGTTCATGTTTTAAAAATATTGGGGTCGGCGGGATCGACGAGCAGTGAGACGGAGAAGGTCAGTCCTGCCGACTCCCTGGAGTCGACAGCCTAGAGTCGACGGGATGGACGAGCAGTGAGACGGAGAAGGTCAGTCCTACCGACTCCCTGTATTAGGCGGACAGGAGTCGGCAGGGTCGACGAGTAGTGAGACGGAGAAGGTCACGCCGACGCCACCACCACCGCCACATGTCCATCTGAATGTATTTTAATGCCATGTATCCTAAACCATCTTTGATCAGCCATTTTTAAGTCGGCCGGAAGATTGTTGTTAGTGCCCTCCAGCGACCTTTATCAACTGTTTTAAAGGTTAAGAAATAATTTACTAACCTTCACACAGATGAGGTACCACAAGGTCGTTGAAAGTTCAAGTAAAGCCAGATGTATGGTTTAGATTTATTTGAAAAAACTAAAAAAATAAAAAAATTAACCAAAGCTTCATTTGGGCTGAGTAGCAAGGATCTGAACTTAGTTTTCCATTTGCATATTTGAAACGTGTTTTCTATGCTTAATTATTAAGCTTTTTATTTTTTAAAGGTTTATTTTTTATTGATTTTTGGTAAGAAAGCAAAAGTCCAACTGTCACCTTTATCGCCATCTCCAAGCTTGCGGCTGAGTGGGGCTTTGCAAGTCGTTCCCTTTGACAGGCCTTGGCTCACAGATCAAGAGAACCTGATTCAAGATCTGCCTAATTATTACTAACTATATGAAAGACATGCCGTTTCGCGAGCTCTCAGCGCTCGGGCACTGTAGAAGCTACAGTGTTGAACAGTGTTCAACAGTTCCCTGCCGCCTCCGCGCCGTCGACTACAGATCCGACGGTCTCCATGACAAGTTTGCAAGAAAGCCCCTGCACTTTCCGGAAATTGCGAATCGATCATTCTGTACATAAACACCAAACCCTAGCCTGGATCCCCAATCCTCCACATTTTCCCCACTTACCTCTCCTCCCCGACGCGGCCGCCTCCACCCCGACGCCGCTGCCGCTGCCGCTGCCGCTGCCGCCCGAGCTCTCCTGCCACCTCTAGCCCGAGCCGCCACTCCTCCGGCGGCCAAGGTTATTCTAGCACGCGGGCGAGGAGGAGGCAGGGGAAGCGTCCGCGTGTGGAGCTTCCGCCGTCCCCTCTTCCACGTGCTGGAGAAGCAGGCTGAGGGAGCGGGGCGCCGCTTGGTGGAGCTCGTGGTGGAGATGGCACCGGAGCAGGTGCCGTGCAGGCCGCTGCAGACGAGGTTGGGCGCCTCATCCGCAAGCCACGAGAATGGTGTCCTCTGTCCCTGCCCATCCAGGTACGATTAGTTCTGCTTCTTTTCTTTCTCTTCCTCTGTATACAGACAAGCAGAATCTGAGCCTTTTGATTTGAAGGCTTAGCCAAGTGACATAGCTGCATTTCTGGTCAGTACCTTCAAACATATAATTATCTTTGCTGATTAGAGTACTTATCTCATTCAGTTGCAAGTCTATCTATTTTACTTTTCCTAAATCTTGCGCTTTGGTTCAAGAAGACGAGGTACAGCCGGCCGGAAATGTATTAGCAAATCTCTTTCTAGCCTGACGACGACGTTTCAATTGTCCTGTTGTTTCAGTGTCACAACAATACTTTGCAATCTCGCAAATGGTCTGATAAAATTAGTATATTGCATTATGCTCAAAATAGATTCAGATTTCACTATCCTTTTAACTGCTTATAATTTTGAATCCTTCAGGAATCGTATTAATATTTTTTTACAGGCAAGTTCCTTTGAATTACTAATATTTTTATACATATGTTTCTTTCAATTTCTTTTAAGTCCTGCTACGGCCCAATTTGGTTAAGTCTATTACCTTTATAAAAAATACTAATTCTTAAGAAAATCCCTATGTACCTGTTCATATGACTTGACGATTAGATAACGAGCTATTGTTCTGTAAAGCATTATTAACACACACAACAGACTATACCATTATTTTTTTAGCCGTATTTCTTTGGACAGAAGCACCTTTCATTCATTTATTCTTAACAATTTGTTTACTCACTGTGATTTTTCCAACAAGAATGCAGACGGGTTCAGTGAAGGACCTCTCTGCTCGAGGGCCACGATAGAAAGTCAAGGTACACCTCACACGGATATGGGAGAACAAGAATCGAGACAAGGAAATGTATGAGTTAGGGCTCCTCTTCATTGACCAGCAAGTACGTTCACAGCTTATGGAATTCGAAGGATCAAATCGCAAACTACAGGAAAGCATATCAAGCCACTTCTTGAGGCTTCTCTTGCAACTTCTTCTGTTTGAAAATTTTAGGTGAGCTCCGCATCTTGACATTTAGTAGATTTGGGATCTCATAACTTTATTTTTCATACTGTTCCAGTTTCCTTTTTTAGTTGATCCAGACCTATTTACATGTCTGATATTTTTGTGTGACTGTTGCAAAATAGAACTAGCAGGTTCTGCTGCAAATGCTTTGCTGTCTTTACTTTTCTATGAACAGGAGTTATATCAGGTCCCCTTTTTATCATTTTCGTAATTAGCTAACATTTATCAGATCAAATACAGTACCGAGGCTTAGTTTTGTTATTTGGTTTTTGTTCTCATCATGTCTCTCCCTGCCGAGACTGGTCCATGAGCTGCTTGAGAAACAGCAGAACCCACACTCTTTAGGTTACTATGTCTCTTACCACTGCAGTCTTTGTTTGCCTTATATTCATTTCTTCTTATGGTATGGCTTCTTTTGAATTTAAGAGTAGACATAATTGGAGTATAGTCACCATCTTTCATTAATTCCATTTGTGATATGCATTTTCGGTTTGCTAGAGATTTTGTCACTTCAAATGTTTTGTAAACCTTTTTGGAGGTAAGTTTGACCTTCGTTAATACAATCTAATCCTCTTTGTAAATATGATTACTATGATAGTCACTCTTATGTTAATCATTTGAAGATGCTCCGGACATACTCTTTTTAGAATTTTGTGTTAGATAGGAACTTCCTTCCACTTTTTACCAATGTCTACCTATATGATAAAAGAAAGAGCTAACACAGTAAAGTAGTTAATACATCTGAACACAACAACAGTTCAAAAGTTGCGGCCTAGCTCTAAGGTGACGAATGACTCTAACTGTATAAATGGAAGACAATCTGTTATTATTTTTATATATCCATACATTCGAAAGAAACATAATCCCAAAGGTTTGACACAATAAAACGGTGCTATCCCTGTAAATATAGCATTCAGATTTCAGCAATTTTGAATTATTCGCAATTTAATAGTATAGAGTGTTGAGCAAATTTCACAGAACTGTATGTTTAATGTACGAACTATCACAAAATGCAAAATATTTTAAACGGAAAGATCCATCTCAGTGGTATTTTAGCTTTACCTGTTGGATAGGCACTGATCTGACTATCTCCAAGCAATACTAGCTGACGTGCTACTAATATATATTATTAAAAACTGTTTATTTAATCCTAGGTACTGAACTTCAGAAGAAACAACACTAATTCTCGGAGAAATAGAGCTTGGTTTCTTTTCTTGGTTGCACTGAAGCTGTAAGGTCCTTTTTTAGTGTCTTGATGCGCAGCTAACCATGGTCGCTAGCCCTCTCACCGCGGCAGCAGCAGCTGCCGACCCTGGAAGCACCACCGTCGCCTAATCACAATCTTTTTATCCTCCAACAACGACAACCTCTACAAGTAACAGTAAGAGTTGTTCCAATTTCATCGGTGCATCTTTTATACAGATTTCATATGGCTTCTAATTCAGTTCATTCCAACACATTTCAGTCTAAAGCTTTTGTTAGCCAAGCATGGATCCTATCTGATTACTTGTGATGTTGATCTGTCCATCATCTTCATCCGACCAGTACCTCTATGATGTTAATCTGGACACTATATTAATCAGACTAGCACCCAGTTCTTATTTTTTATGGTTTTGTAAATGGATTATATATATACCTCTCTTGCTATGTATAAGCATCTCGCAGATCAGCTAATGGCAGTATTTTTTTTTTTTTACAAATAGTCTTCATTGTAAGCCACAATGTTTGCAATGGTAAATGTGAGCATCCCTCAATTTAGCTAATGGAGGTATTTTTAAAAAAACTTTGCTACTGCCCTATAAGCCACAATGCCTGCAAAGATAAATGCATTATACAAACAAAGCCACCACTTCTACTTACAAAATTTATATGACTAAAACAAAAAAAAGGCTATTTTCACAGAAATTGCCACCCAGGGCGCAGCGTGCCGCCGCGCCGAAATTCAACTAGTCTTCTTTCTATGTTCTGGCACCAAGCTTTGTTGTTGTTATACTTAGTCTTTGCCCAACTCTTCACGAGGAGGCCGTTGTTACTGTATTTTCTCTTCTATTATCCTTGAAAGCAATGCTAACAGCTTTCACCAACTAAGAAGAGACCATCTCGCGACAGAGGCGGCGGCGGCCAAATCTTCCTATCTCCTTTGGCCAGGATGCTGGTCCGGGTCCTCTCTTCCTCCGGTTGTCGCTCCGGCGGCGACAGGAGGGAGGGGGGACCTCTCTCCTCCGTTCTGGCTTAGTAGTTAGGGTTAGGTTTTGTCTCCTTTGGTGTGCAGTTGGGGTGCTGGGAGCGGCACCCGGACAAATAAATTTGCCTCAACTTTACTCTCACACCGGCGTTGACCTTCATGGCGGCGTCTCGGAGTTGGTGGCATCGTGTGCTTGCCGATCTTTCAGGTCGGTGGCTTTAGGGTTCTTGGATGGTGTCGCGGCGAGGCGACTTCATCAGGTGGGTCTTTCCTCCTGCACTGTCCCCATTGCTGCGACGTTGTTTCTGGCGCCATGTTGGAGCAGAGAGGATTTGTCCAGAAGTATGTGGAGACGGTTGTCTGTGCTGGTGACAGATGGAAGATGGTGCACCTTGTGCTGTGCTGGGTTCATGTATGGAGGTTGAAGGTTCTGATTCCCTACTCCGACGTCGTCGTGCGGGGGTGCCGGTTCTGAAGTTCGATGGCGTGTCCAGGGTCGTGCTGCCCCTGTCTGATACTTTCAACGACAATGGTTTGTTCTATGGCAAACAACTTTGGAGGTCCGAAAAGCTGCTCATGAATGATGGAGCCGCGTCGAGCTCGGGTAAAAAGGTGATCGTGCCGGAGGAGAGGAATAGGTGTTGATTTGTCAAATAGGTTTATCCTATCTTTTCAAATTTGTAAGGTCGGTGTAGGTGTCTTGTAAGTTAATCTTTATTTATAAATGAGACATGTATTACCGTGAAAAAAAAACTAAGTCCTAGCAGTGAGCGTCCTAGGAGGCTTAATCGACTGCAGTCGGCAGACTTACATAGCCATAAGGCATGTCGCTGCGCATGCATGCTGGAGGCTAGGAACCGTCTTTGCTTCGTCGAAAGAAATAGGGATTTTTTTTTGGACCAGTTGGGCTTGAATCTAATGGAGCTCCGCTTTGAGGCTTTACTGGGCTGCCTGAACGTTCTGGGCTTCCATTACCTTTCGTTATTCGTAGCCTCGTAGGTTGTAACTCTGATAGCCTCTTTTCCTTTTACGTTCACCAAATTCCATATGTACATACTACTCCATCAGTCTCGAAATGTAAGGCCCACTATTTTCTATATTGGTTTTTGATGCACGAATTAAACCACTAATATTTTACTACTCCCTCCGATCCCAAATAAATGCGTGGTCAGTTCTTTTTCTCCGACATTTAACACTGATCGGAGGTAGTAAATTGTATTAATTGAGAATGTATAAATGATATTGTTGGATTCGTCCGGCAAAACATTTCATTTGATATATCACTTTTTTGGATATATATAAGTACAAATTATAGTCAAATGTAAAAGTCATTGACCAGCGAAAATTATAGGCGCCTTATATGTTGTGACGGAGGGAATACTATACTTTTACAGAAAAAAAAGGTATAAACTCAGGAACACTGCGCTTACAGTATTTTGGATTGATGTTTTCTCGAGAAAAGTATGTGCAAGATGCAACTTGTAACCAGGGTAGCATTTGTTCTTTATTAGAATCATGTTTTTGCATATATATACATGCTTGCAGCCATGCATTCTGCGAAACCATGGCATGCGTGACCCAACCACCGTGCACCAACACGGGTTCGCGGCCGTTGCCACCACGAACCGCGCGTACAAATCTCCGAGCGCGCCACACCCTCCTTTCGCGCGCGCTACCACCTACTGATCCACCACCACTCATCGTCGTCGTTGTTGCGATCGCACAGACCACACACAGTAATTAACCATGGCGCCATGCTCGGCCGCCGTGAGGACAACAGCGACGTGCGTGCTGCTGCTGCTGCTCCTGTGGGCGGACGTGCAGCCGCCGCCGGTGGCTGGGCAGGCGCCGCCGGAGGCCGACGCGTACGCGGCGACGATCGAGGCGGATTCCGACGGCCGCGGCAACGGCACCCGCGGCGGCGGGAGCGCGCCGACGCCGAGGAACAAGGTGTTGAGCACCGTCGACTGCCAGATCTGCGAGGCGACGTGCCGGGTCAAGTGCCTCATCAACAACCTCTTCCAGTGGGGCACCTGCTACCAGCGCTGCAAGGCCGACAACTGCAACGACTGGTGTAGGTAGTAGCTTAACCACCCCCGACGATATAGCTTAGCTAACGCTCCGACGGAGGCATGATACGTGCAAAAGATGTAGCTAGCCGTGGATCGATCGGACGGCTGGGGACTGCGTACCATATATAGATGTACTCCCCCGTTCCATTTTAATTGACTCACATATATCTAGATATGGATGCATCTAGACGCGTTGTAAGAAAATTATGGACTCGAGATCTAGACTTGGGTATTTGATTCACATACATAGAAGAAACATAGAAATTTGCTACAAAAAGATGGTCAAATAAAAGTCAAACCACAAGCAAAATTAAAGTTTAAAATTGAATCTTATTATGCCACCCTTGTCTCCTTTTCCTGTAAAAATAGTACTAAAAGGTGGATTCAGGAGTTCTTTGGTTAAATGATACTAGGTATATTAGCGCGGCCTATGCCGCGCGTTTTTCGTTAAATCTTAATTTGGAAATGTTGATATTTAATAGGTGTGAAGATTTGAAATTTTTTGAATCGCGAAGAAAGTTTAGGGTTATTCAGATTTGAATTCTTTTTGCATTTGTAAAGTGGGTAGATTTGAAAGGCACTTTTTTTTTGAATTATTCAAATGTATGTGCCATGCTCCTGTTTGGTGAAATTTAAATTTAGAAACATCGATATGCAAATATGGTGGTTAGAACTTGTAGAGTTTTTATGAAGACAGATCAATCGTTTTGCTGGTTGAACAAAATTTTCAGTGTTGTTTACAAATCTATTACAGTAGATTGAAATTGAAAAAAGGGAATTACAATTATTCTGCAAAATAAAATGCTCTGCATTTATTTTTTCTTCTTTTTTATCATTATTGCAATGTTGTTTTATTGCAAATGAAAAAAAAGAGAAATTTTTTCTTCTATATTATTATTATTGCAATGTTGTTTTTATTGCAAATAAAAAAAAGAGAAAAAAAAATATGAAGGTTGAATTTCAATGTTTTTACAATTTTATTTGAACAAACTAAAATTGGGAAAGCATATTTCTTCTCTTTGATTATTATTTCCAATGTTGTTTTATTATAAAACAAAAGGAAAGCAAATAAGAAAAGAAAATAAATAGAAAGTATTTGCAATGTTGTTTTACTGTAAAACAAAAGGAAAGCAAATAAGAAAAGAAATAGAAAAATGGAGCTAAATGGAGGTGGAATGTCATTTCTACATTTTTTATATTTGATATTGTAGTTGTTTTAATTAAGCAATAATTATAGTTGTTTAATGATGCATGGAAATGTGTTAAATGTAAAGATTTTAATTTTTTGATTTTTTTATAATTATGGTTTGAAATTGAAAGTTATGAATTTTACAATTTGCATATGTTTTAAATTGTGGTTTGGAAGATATTAATTTGAAAATTTGCATGCATGTAAATGTGTTAGTTGTAAAGTTTGTAATTTTCTGAAAATTTTGGTATATTAATTTTTTTCTTCTGAATTATGGTTTGAAAGTTATGTATTTCACAATTTGCAGTAATTTTTTTAAAACTAACAGCGGGTCCCGCATGTCAGTCTTTTTATTAATTTTGAAACGGATGGGCCTGTGCTGACGTCATCAGGTGACGTCTGCCGGCGCGACGGAGACGGCGGAGCTGCCGAGCTCGCATCCGGCCAGCGGCGAACGCGCGGGAGGCTGGGAGCATGCAGATCTGAGTGCTAGCGTATAGGCGAAGCGAATGGGCGGCGCGGCGAGCCATTTGGCTGCCGGAATCGCTGGCGGCAAGCAATCCCGCGGCGGCGGATGTCCAGATGAGCTGTGGTGGTGCGGCGGCGATTCGAGCCGTCCCGACGCGCGTTCTTCAGCGAGGATAGAGAGGGCGAGGCGGCGGAGGTCGCCGTGGGCTTGGATTTGAAGATAGAGAAGCGAAGGAACAGCACGCCGCGCGGCGGCGCCGGCAACCTCGGCGCCGTTCGCGAGAGAAGGAGGAGGGGAATTTCTGCGGACGGTTTTGCATAAAAGTCCATGTCTTCCTGTGTAATTACAAACAGGTCCCTCGCAGTGTAATAAGTTGGACCGCGGGTTGCTTTGCGGAAGTTTCGGGTTCTTTTTTGTAAGGTTCTGTGCGCCAAAAATCGTGCGCCACGACGTGTCGCTGCGTGATTGGAAGAAATCCAACTGCTACAGTAATACTGTAGCAGCGCGATTTTTAAAGCGCATCTGGACCGTTCAATGGCGCGATCGGACGGCTGGGCGAAAAAAGGCGACGTGGACGTGCGGAGGGGGAGCGGTTCTGTTGAACTTTTATATATAGTAGGATGTGTAGGACTTTCAGAGGATTTGAATACTTACGAATTTTTCCTATGTAGATCATTTGATTCATAGAATCCAAACCATTATGCTGTTTTCCAGGATTCATTCACGCTCTGTTTTTTTTTTTTGAGGTATAAGGTGGTCGTATTCACGCTCTGTTTCGGAGAGAAAATTTTCTCACCTAACCTCTTGCTACAATTACTCCATTTTTCCTACGGTGTGTCAAACACCTTTTTTGTGCCTAATTCATTATCCAGTTTTTTAATCATCTTAGATTCAATGGCTTATAACATTGGGATCTGCCGTTTTTATATTCTTGGACATGTCTTAATCATGTGAACCCAAGAGATCCTAATATATGTAAATTGTATTAATCTTGCGTTTCTTATGAATCTAGGATCAATTTGCAAGAACCCTATCTAGACCAACTACTCATGTGCGCAATGCATGCATGTCGTGTATATAATACTGTCGTTGAATCACATCTCTAATCTACCCAATATATATGGCCGATCGATGCAGAGACACTCCATGTCTCCATTTATCTATGGTTCCTGTATCTGTCCCATGGGACTTTTCAAAGGCAGTATATTGCTATCACGTGTACGCATGTACATATACATATGTACCTGATTCGTCGATCCGTGCAACAGCAAAAGTCAAAAGCTTACGATCCCCTGATTAAAATTTTCACGGACGTACACTCACGTACTCTTACGCCAAGACAAGGTCATCAACAAACCAAGTCTTTTTTGTGCTAGGCACAAGGATTGACTGGAAGCTCGCCCTGCTGCCCCGGTGAATTAACAAACAGGGCATAATTACATGCACATTTTCCTCGGTGTTCTTCCTGGCTCTTATCCAAGGGCCGACCTGGCGTCGACGTCAGTGATTCAGCATGGACAAGATGCATCATGTGCATGCAGTATCTACATGCAGATATGGTTCAATCGGGCCAAAGGCTCAACGGATCCGTGTCTCTGTACATTGTCGATGGGAAGGAAGAAAAAACTGAAGTAAGAAGAACGCTGATGACAAATCCAGAAAAAGGCGAACCTTCTCTAGTCTGCCTAAATGACTCTGCAAGACTGCAAGCTGCCTCCTGGGTATTGACATTTCCTTCATATTGACAGGCTAAGAGAAAACCTCAGGGTAAAATAATTAGGGCCTCTTTGATTCAAAGGATTTTCATAGGAATCCTGATGGGTTGAATTCCTTAGAAAAAATTCCTATACATGTTGCTTGTTTGATTCATAGGATTCAATCCCATTGGAAATTTTCCTTAGGTTCCTGTGACGGAATCAAACAATAAAGTCCTGTAGGATTGGAGTGGACCTGTATACTGCAATCATGCGTATTTTTTATTCATGTGTTTTTCCTGTCATGCAAATTAAAGAGGACCTAATAACCAAATGTGATATTTTTCTTTAAACAATAATACGTTTATATTAAGCTAAATAGCTAATTGCCAAGTTCACCAGCCTTCACAACAACAACAACAACATGATCTAATCGAGACACACAGTTTATTTTTTGATAAACGGAATATATTAATACCAAGAAGATATCAATTAGACCGAGCCTCTCCATACCAACATAATGGCTAGAGCAAGTCTAGACACGAAGGATGCACACAACCGAAAAAAGAAAAGGAAAAGGAAACAAAGACCCCGCCGAAGTAAACAGGCTAGCAGTAAAAGCACCACCAGTGGGACGACACCTCGATTCTGAAAAAACTTCTCCAAAAATGACGCCTCAAGCAAAAGTAACAGTGCACAAACACCGCCGTCGCCTGGACTAACCAGCATGGTCAGATCGTGGGATTCCACCCCGGAGAAGGTCCAATCTCCAGACAATGCCTTTAACAAGGAGATGCTAGGGACTCACCATTGCCAGGTACAACCACCGAAGGTCAGACCTAGGGTCTTCACCCCGGACACTGAGACACGAAACTCCAAGAGCACCACCAAGAAAGAAGTCTGCCATTGTCACCACCACATGGCAATAACTGCTGCAAATGCTGCAAAGTGCTGATCGCGAGGCACACATATGTCTTCACCCCATCCTTCTTGATCTTTCACATGGCCAACACAAAAAAAATTATTAACCAGAAAATACATGACCTAAAAAGATGTCAAAACAAAAAAGGGTGTGGAGCAAACATTTCCCACAAACAAAACCTCCAATAAGGGTACAATGTGCAGCCGCCATTGTCGCCGGATCCAACCACCCAGGTTAGATCATTGGTTTTCAACCTGAAGAAATAAGTTTGGCCAATCTCCAGACAATATCTTACACAAAGGAACAACATGTGTACTCAGGTATTGTCATGTACACACATTACACATGGAGTATTCACCCCGAAGCTCGAAAACCGGTATTCGAAGAGCAGCACCAAATCGAAGTGACCTTATGATGTCACCCCCTTCTTATGGAGCCAGCACCACCATACATGCAAGTCTTTTAATACTGAACACGAGCAAGCCGTGTACCCATACATCTCGCCCCATACTGGACACATCCGTGCCCAAGTTTGTAGGTTTGTTTACCCAGCAAAAAAAAATCCAAAAGGGGTTGGCCGTGCTAGAGTCGGAATACTCTAATACCCTAATCGATAGGATAGACTAACGAAAAAATAGCGCGCTATATCGTCGCTATAGCGTTTTGAGCAAGGTGCCTCTATTTGTGAGCCACACACAATTTTCCGCTATAGAGCCGAGCTAGAGGATTTTGAGGGCTGACAATATTTTTCATAACACGCTGTATTTTCTTGGGATACACACATAAAGAATACTACCAACATCACATGAGAGTGCATACTTTACGTATGATCAATGGCCATTTGCCATGAGTTACTCCAGTACGTACGTGCCCATCGACGACTATAAAAATATTGGTGAGTTAAACACGTGAACGATTTCGTGCTATATCAGAACCTCGGTCTGTCCACGACCCTACCAACAAATCCTTTTTGGTCGGCCACAATTACCCAATCGATAAATTTATTTCTTTTTGCTCTTGTAATTTTGACTAACACCATGTGGGGATTTATTCGGGCACCAACCGCTGCTCTCAGGCCATGGTTTTGATGACGCCGCTGATGTCTCTTTCGTGAGCTCACTTATGGCGATCTTTGACCAAAATATATGTGGAGAAATTTGTTTGACAAAGTAAGCATCAACTTTACTTATTTCGGCCTATTATAATTATTAAAATGGTTATGAGTTACTCTATTCATTTGACGATTGACTTTACATATATATCCTGTGTTTATCTTGTTCATTTGCAGCTCTTTGATTAAGTAATAGTGTCCTATTACGGAGTTTTTCCAATAAATTGACCCAAAAGTTCAAATTAAAGATTTTATTTTGGATTTGCTGAATCCAGCGGACTGAAGGTTAACAATCAGAAGTCAAACACATATATAATTCCTATCCAACTTGGATCATCACGGAATTGATCGCTCTGCCAATACTTTGAATTGTCAGAAATAATTTTGTTCTTAGGCCCCGATTGGATTGTTGGGTTAAAAAGGTCTATAAGTAAGACCTTGCCTGTCCTTGTACGTGTCTACAAGTAGTAGTTCTAGTTAAAAAGGTTTTGCTTGGAATTTTTCGTCTCCCCACCATCCACCACGCGCGCGAAACGCCGTCGACTTTGACTACCGACCCCTTAGCGTCCATACCTGCTAATATATTTTTTTTGAGAACACAGTACAACACAGACGCTCACAAATACGCACATACACTCACCCCTATGAACGCACGCACGCACACCCTACCCCTATGAGCACCTCTGAAGGACTGAGCCGGCAGATCTTGAGGTTGACGAAGTCACCACAGGCGCCTCGCTGTTGACGGGCACGTCACCTACCACTGAAAGAATAGCGCCGGATAATCCTGGAATAAATCCAGGTAAATGCAAACGCCCATGCCAAGTCTAGGACTTGAACCTGGGTGGGCTGGTTCCACCACAGGGAACCCAACCATCAGAGCCAAGCTCCGTTTGCCATACCTGCTAATATATACTCCCCAGAGATCCAGAAAATGAGTACAAGTGTACAGAGCCCCATCCATCCATCGCCGGGAACCACGTGAACCCTAGCTCCGTCGTTAGCTCTTACTCCATACTAACGTCACCTGGTTCATTCATTTCTTCATCACCAACCTTACCTGTACGAGCATACCCCTGCTTCTGCTTGGCATGGGCGCTGGCCGCGTCCTGGCGTCGATCCCGTGCTTTCTGTGCATCTCCGTGTCGCGGCGGCGGCGCACGGCGACGCTGGTGCTGTGGGGCGGCGAGGCGCGGGTGGCCAAGCACGGGAGTCAGGCGGGGCAGGTGATGCTGGACTTCGCGGGCACCGTCGTGTGCCGCGCCGACGGGTTCTACATCGGCCGCCCGGCGCCGGTGCTGGCCATCGAGGACCGCCTCGTCGCCGGGGCCACCTACTTCGTGCTCCCCGTCGAGCGGCTGCCGCAGGGCTACGACGCCGTCACCGCGGGCTCCCTCGCCGCGCTCTCGTATGATAGGGCCAGCCCAGGAGGATCCATCGCGGGTGGGCCAAAGAGCCCGTTCGAGTACATCAAGGGGGGCGACGGCCGGACGGTGATCAAGGTCACGCCGGAGTTCATCATCAAGGCCATCACCGCGAGACCAGGCTCATGCGGGAGTGGTGGTGAGGCCGAGGCTGGCGGTGACGGTGAGGGTGCCGCGTGCGGTGCGGGGCTGTGCAGCACGCCGGAGCTGAGGAAGCACTACGAGCAGCTGGTCGGGGCGGGCAGGGGGAGGCCGTACTCGCCGCGGCTGGACACGATCAAGGAGCGCAAGGGAAGGAGGCTCATGCCGGTGTCTGTTAGCCCCGGGAGGCTGTCGCCGGTGGCGGTGAGGCTTCTAGGGCTGGCCAAAGGAGAAAGGTAGCGACCGGTGAAACCATCATCCACATCCACTTGAGTTGGCGGACAGGGAAGGAGAGGAGCCAAAGGACCCTATGCAATGTGGCAATCTCGCCTTTGGAGGTGGCCGCTTCAGTGCGGGAGGAGTTGGCGGTGCGGGCTTTCGCCCACACACAAGATACTGGAGACTAGTTTTTGTTGTTTTTTGCTGGTGAAGTGATTTTTTTCCCTAGCTCTAAATTCTGTACATAACACTCTATTCTATCTAATCAGCTGACGGATACGACCGTCTTAAACCTAAAAAAAAAAAAAAAAAAGAAGAAAGAAAGGTAGCCAAGGCTCCCTAGGTACGTAGGTAGGCACCGGCCGGCCGTGCTGCGAGACGTGGATCGAATTCCCTGGATTCTATGGCGTTCTCGTTGCTTGTTCCGTTTTGTTGGACCGAGTTAACCGATTGGGATTGATTTGTACAAATTAAGCAGTTGATCGACGAACTGTGTCTTGTGAAGTATTTCCTGGAGGAAATTGTATATAGATCGTCTGCTTCGTCCCACATTTTCAAATAGAGAGTTTTATTATCCATACCATTACTTTCCACCAATAAAATTGCTTACTAAAATTACTAATAACAAAATAAGAAGACAAAATAATGCAAAAACCATAGCTTCAATTACACAAGAACCCCGTAAAAAGGAAATTATAATTTATAAGAAGAACTCCACACCCGAAAAAACACGGCCGATGCCAGTTTACCGACGACGGCTTAAAACACTACTCCCTCCGTCCCAAATTAATTGACGCATATTTAGTAAAATTGTGTACTAAACCTTTGTCAATTAATTTGTAACAGAGGGAGTAGCAATTTAAGTTCTTGTTCCCAAAGACTTCGTTTAAAGGTAGCAGCATGTCGTCAGTCTGACGAATAGTACATGATGTTTTCACCCGAGGCTCAAGGTGGAAACAACACGACAATGACTCCTCCAAGGAGAACCACGATGTTATAAAACGATAGCAAAGAAAACGATGAAGTAGCGGAAAGATCAACCAACGGGGATACAAGATTTTAACGTGGAAAACCCCTCCAACAATGGAGGAGAAAAAACCACGGGCGCCAGCCAGCAATACTTCACTATATCGGGTGAGTTTACAAACGCCGGGGATTTACACAATGCGATTTTTTTTCCCCAGCCGGCGGCTTACAAGATGTATATATGGTGGTAAAACCCTAGGTCGGCTGCAGTCCGGGATGCTCCGCTCTCCTCGTCACAAGTCGGCCTTTATCGGTATATACGAATTTGGATCACCACAAAATAACACACGACGCCCATAGCCGTCACCATCTTCGGAGTGAGTCGCCTACTATGTAAATTTTCCATAGCTAGGTTGTATTTTCCGCGCCTATCCTATCCGTCTCACTCCATCAAACCTTATCGACCCATCCATCTCTTTCGATCAACTAGCTGCCCTCACGCATGTGACTGACAAATGATGGCATATATGAGTAACGCCTGCAAACCGCAGGAGCGAAAGCCACACTGCCTAGTGCCACCGCCTAGGCTTCCATAATCAGACAACCACTACAACGGCCAACGGGACAACCTCCCCAAGGCCGGTGTGGCATACTCCGGCAAGGCGGAGGTAATGGTTGTCATGCTCTATATCAGACAATCACAACAAATGGAGATCGGCGATAGCCCCAGCCGCTGCCATACGCCGCAAGATCTTAGACCGCGGCATCGTTCTCGGTGGCGCGGAGTTGGAGGGGTGCAGGCCGCTACATACGAAGACGGGGTGTAGATGGCTAGCTAGGGTTAAATGAGCACCCGTCTTGTTGTTCCTCTATTTCGTATGAATATGTTTGAAATGATCAAGAGGTACAACAAGGATATCTTCAAAGCAAGGAGTTAAATACAAGGACAAGTTCACAATGAGGTGGTAAAAAAATGGACATGTCTAAAGTGTGCCGTCAATTCCAGATAAAGATGGGAGCAGTTAATTAGGGAAATTTAGACCTTCGATCTCAGCTGCTACTCCCTCCGTTCCAAAAAGGATGACTTTCATTTGTCTACATGCGGACGTATCTAGACATGTTACATGTATAGATACGTTCACATGAACACAAATGGAAGTCATCTTTTTTAGAACGGAGGGAGTACTAAAAGTCTTGCACAGACTGAACAATGAATTAGTCTTTGATTAATACGTGAAATTAATGTAGGCGCCGGGCTGGAGAGGATTCCTGGGAGCTTCGGGGATCCGAGAAACCATGCATGCGTCCTACCTGGCCGGAATCGGGTGTCGGTTCACCAGAGCAATCCATTTCTGGTTAATCATTGGTCTCTACGCTACACACGTATGTGACGCGTACATTATCGGAATTGGTCAATACATCTTGCAGTTATTTTTTTCGGTGCATCAGCTGCAGCGAATTCGAGCACACGTTCTGCATGCATGTTGCTTTGGCGTCCCTTCTATTTTTTTATTTTATTTTTGTTGAGGGGGAGGTAAAAGCCACCGAACCATTTCAATCTAATCCACCATTTGAAATAGATGAAAGAATCAGATAGAGCAGCAGGGCTGCAAATAGTAGCATAAGTCACTCACAAGAAAGATGAGATCATATGAAAAGAAATCTGGAAAATGAGTTTAACTCTTCTAGACATCAGTAACAAGTTTTGTTAGATCAGTCGAAAGGAATCACGTATTCGAGACTACGCAGAGAATCGTCTCCTGTTTTCTATAGTCGAATGGTGTGTTAATGTCTATTCTACACAATATATAACAACAGAATCGACGGTGTCGGCTTTACTACATCGTAGACAGAGCTCCGCTTGGCTCGGGCATCTTCACGGTATCCACATCGTGGCTGGAGCATGCGTTTTCCACCTCACCCTAAAGACCATATGAATGCATAAGTAAGCCTAATTAGCTCAATTGGTTGGGGGAGTGGATGTTCAAAACCAACACCCAATCTCAAATCTCCAAGGACGCGAATTAGGTTCCTATTTATACTTGAGGATCATGCCTTCCTAATACTCATGCAATTTATCCTGAGGACCAAGCTTGGTTATTAATCAAGATAAAAATTCTTGTACTGATGCTTAAAATGTTGTGTGCATTCCTAGCTAGTTGTTGTAGAGGCCGCGAAGTGAAATTCCCCCAATTTTAGAACGGCAACCCGCGTCGCTCCTAGGGGCGGCTCTGGTGAACCCTAGCCGCCACCTCCAACCTCATCTCTCCTACCTCCCTCCGCCGCTAGAGGAAGCCGGACAAAATTCCATGCGGACGACGGACGGCGGGACTTCGTCTACTTGCCCCGGGGTCTTCTCGAGGCGAGGGACCTCCGGTCTGAGTGCGGAAGCCGGCTGTGGACGGAGGACGTGTGAGGCAGAGATGGATCTCTGGGGCGGCAGTCTCAGAACGTCTGCGAGGGTAGCAGCGGGGTTCCTGACAAGGCTCGTATGTGGCATGGCTGTTCCGACGACGACGCGACGTTCGACATCGACTCTTCTCCTAGCTGATCTCGGGCATAGGGGTGGTAGCGGCTTCCCCCTTCCGCGGCCTTGATGCGTGGGTGGAGGTGAGGTAGCTGCGGCCGGTGAGAGCCGGGCTCCGATGCGGTCGGAGCTGATGATGGTAGCATCCTCAGTCATCATCACCTTGCTGAAGGCACCGTTGCTGCGAAGCCTCCGCCTTATGCGTAAGGTTCTGGGGGATACCCTAGATCTGTGTTATTACCGGATCGGACGATGACGACACTTTCCGGTGCCGTTCACCCTTTTGAGGGCATCGTTTTGGAACACGAGACGCCTAGAGGGGGTCTATTGGTGGAGCGGTGTTTCATGTACCGCGTTGACGGCGGCGTGGAGCTGCGGAGTTTAGGCATCGGACGCTGGATATTGAACACACGCAGGCCGGTGGCGTTGTCTGGCATCGTGGTGGCGACGATGGATGGTCTGATAAGGTATGTGTTCGTCTCTCCTAAAGATGGGTTGGCGGAAGACGGTGGCAGCGACTTCTGAGTGTGCGATGAGTGTCTGCTAGTATGGTTTGTGCTCTCGGCTTGCTATATAGGGCGTCTTCGTGGAAGCTGCGGTTTTAGATGATGTGTGTTGTTGTGTGAGGTCAGGGCATTTGGCTTCGATTGGTCCACCCCCTTCATTATGGTTTTAGGTGTAGCGAGTTTTCATCTGGACGGTGACTTCCGGCTGATTAATGTATTTCCTCGTAAGGCTGTGGTGGTTTCCTGTTTTACCTTTTATTAATAAAAATAAAGTTGTGTGCATCGTCTCGATGCAGAGCCTGGGTGTTATCCTCCATTTCGGAAAAAAAGTAAGGAAATAGTCGTTTTCCATTATTACATAACTGACATTAGTAACTTAGGCGGCGGTCTTAATAGACAATGTTGTAAATAACACTTTCTATTAAGGTTTCACATGAGTACTAATGTCAGGGCGATGGGCCCTTCTCCTTTTCAAATGAACATTTTAAATCGTGTCACTTCTACAACCTCCTTTCTATATTAGTTGTCGTTGAAAGTGAAACAGATATATGTAACAGTAAAATACGTCTATATATATCTGTTTCAACGACAACTAGTTTGAAATGAAGATACTCTAAAGTCTAAACTAGCGGAAATCCATTTTGACTTGTGGGACTAGATGTTCCTATTATGAAAAAACATATTTTGCAATGTCAAAAAAATTCCGAAAACAAATTCGGGTGTACATATAGACATTTTATAAAGGCGCACAAAATTTTGGAAGAAAAAGACATTTTTTGTGCCCTGTGTAAAAAGACAAAAATATGTCTAGTGAAAAGTCATTTTTGAGGGCCGAATTTGCCTTTTTATAAAGAATACAAAAAACATTATTTTTCGTGAAACTTTATGTCAACATAAAATGTTCAGAGTTACACTCGAATTTTTATTTCAAAACCTTTTGAAATGTATTTAAAATGCAGTTTCTATAATGGGACTAGATGGTCCTGTGAGGCAAAACACCATGTCCCTAAACTAGTATCTATAGTATCGCTGTATAACAGCGTGAGCCATTGCATAATTAATTCCGTAGGATGGAATTTCCGCGTTTGCTTCGATGATGATCTACGCACAACTCGTAGGAACAGCGATCGCATTGCCGGCACCATGCGATCGACGATGCGTCGTACCTGGTCTCTGACGGATCGACGATGTCGGCTCAACGACATCATCCGCAGCAGCTGGTTTCGTTTTTCTTCTCCCTTCTCGCGGCATATATTAGCCGCAGTGCACACGTTTTGCATGTGGCTAGACTAGCTCCATGCATCTTAAAGGCATGATTTGATTTGTTGGGACGACCAACTGCACTGTTGACTGGTCTATCCCTCGTAATTAAGCTCCTTGTAAGAGTTAGGAAACCAGTTGTGCTTAATTATGCATCGCGATCGATCCGATTATATTTAGATACTCGCGACATGGACGGCAACGAGTGCGGTTTCACACGCGCCATCCGTGTTAGCAATTAGTATCGATCGGTATTTAGTTGTTGACAATTAGCTGCGATTAGCTGTTGATAATTAGCTGCGATTAGTAGTTTTTATTTCCGAGAGGATATATCGTGGGGCATGTCCACCAATTTTCTAATGTGCAAGGGTCACCTGCTGCTGCAGATCGTTTCTGTTAAGAACATGCTTAATGAATTGGAGTTACGAGATGGATGGGCGAGAGTCAGGTCGAATGGATGCCAAAAAAAATGTGGGGCAATGGACAAACGCGAAGATTCCTTGATTTCGTGAGAGTAGGGTCTACAAGGTAGCTACGCATATGCTGCAGACCAAAATCCCTGGTTTCTTGCGCAACATGAAACTGACACTGAAGTTACGGATCCGTGTCTGGTCGGCTTTCAAGACACGAATCATCAGACCTCAGCAGACAATTTGCTCAGGAGAGAGGTTGGAAAAGCTCTCAAGAGTCAAGAATGTCAATCTCCTTAACTCACATGCTAGAGCGGGTGCTAACTGCGGTTTTCAATGCGTTTTCTACAACTTATGCTAGCCGCCCAGTGTCGGATCTTGCAGTTGATGAGATGGTTCCGTAATTTCTGTCAGCTTGATTTATTAGGAGAACTAGAGTGGAGATTTCTTGCTCCCTGGATCTAGTGATCCTTTATTTTTTATTAAAAAAATCATGCTTACAAGTTTTTAAAATTCTGAAGAAAAAATTTCTGCATGTTGTGAATGATATGCCCCACAGGCGTGAAAAATTTCAGTTTAAAATACTTACATTATGATGTACACAAAAATGACAAATGTGTGGATGGGAAAATTTTCAAATCTCCATAGTGTATAAGATTTAGTCACTTTGTGTATATAAATTCATGATCTGGGGGTATATCCAGCCACAAATCTGGCGGGATTATTCCTCCCATACTTAGCTAGCTCATGAGCAACTATATTAGACTCTCTATTATAGTGCTGAAAAATAACCTTCCCGAAATCCTTTGCCAACTCTCGACATTCATCTAGGATAGGAGCCGAAGCTGAAGAAAAAATCTCCTCCGAATTCAGAGCATGTACTACCTCCAAGCAATCAGACTGGGCAATTATAGGGAGTGGCACGCCAGTCGTTTTGCCAATAGTAATGCTTCTCTCGTTGCGATGGCCTCCATCGTAGCTGCATCCAAAGCATTAGTAACACTGGTACAAGAAGCTCCGACGAAATTCCCATGATCATCACGTACAACAGCTCCACAAGCACCATAATTACCTATGCTTGCAAAGGATGCGTCCACATTTACAATCTGGCAATTCATAGGCGGTTTCCTCCATTCATTAAGTCTCAGATTATTGGTTGCTTTACCACTACTCCTGACAAATTTCAGACATAACGCCTGAATTGCCAACGCTGTTCTGCTAGGGATTTGCAACTCTTCACCTTGCACAAACTGTCTTCTCTGCCACCATAAGTACCAACAAGCCGTAGCAATCAGTTCTGATAATTTATTAATTTTGCCGGCTCCATATATGATTTTTTGTACTCATCTTCACACAAGGAGAAAATTGCAAAAAACCACCACAATTGGTGGTTCAGTTGCAAAAGACCACCGGTTTCCAACAAATTCGCAAATCGCCACCACTTTTCGCTGACAGCGTTGCAAAAAACCACCAGTTTTCACGAAACCTCGTCTTAGCCGAGTTAACGCTCGTTCTGACCAGTATGGCCCACTGTCAGGCGTGACGTGGCGCGTGTAAATTTTGCGAAAAAGTCCTCCATATTTTTTTTCTTCTTTTTTCTTTTATTTTATCGTGGGAGGGGATAGAGATGTCGTCTCTGGTGTCCACGCCGTTCGCCACGGCCACCGGGGCGCAGAAGAAGCTGCCCCGCGCGACCGTGCCGCTGCACTCCTTCCTCCTCTGGTGTCCACACCTTGCCGTACTGCCGCAGCACCTCCATCTCGCGGACGCCGCCGCGCAGCCGCTCTCCCGGCCGTCGCGCTCCTGGCCGCGCAGCCGCGCTCCCCGGGAAGTCAGCGGCGAGGTCGGCCATGAGCGCATGCACCCCGGCGCGGGTCAGCTCCGTGGTGCCAACCATCACCGCCTCTGGCGCAGGAAGGAGGAACACAGCGAGGTGCTCCGCCGAGGCGCGCGTGGCTCGCCCCACGTCGTGCGCTGCCACGCCCGAGGAGCTCGAGCTCGGACGCCGTGCGCCACGCCGTGCTGGAGTACCGCTGGCTTGCCTCCATCGCGCCGGCGCCTCCCGGAGCCTGCGCTCGCCGAGGTGGCCGCCGAGCGTGCGCCGCGCCGCGCCGCGCCGTGCTCCCGCGGCCGCGCCCGTGCCGATGGAGGCCGCCACGGCCTCGCCCAGCGCGTTCTGGATGGACGCGGCAGGCGGCCGGCCAGGGACGGCGCTGGGTCGGGGCGGCCGCCAGGGAGGCCATGGAGGGGCGGCCGGCAAGGGACGGGGCAGGAGGTCGGGCGGCCGGCGGCGGCCACGGGCGCGGCTCCGGCGGCGAGGTCGGGGTGCGGCTCCGGAGCACGGTGATTTTCTTTTGGGTGGGATTTTTTTAATTTAGCTGACATGTGGGTCCCACATCAGTCAGTGACAGGTGGGGTCAACATGAGCGTGAGGAAAAAAAAGAAAAAAGAAGAAAAAAATTATGGAGGACTTTTTCGCAAAATTTACACGCGCCACGTCACGCCTGACAGTGGGCCATACTGGTCAGAACGAGCGTTAACTCGGCTAAGACGAGGTTTCGTGGAAACTGGTGGTTTTTTGCAACGCTGTCAGCGAAAAGTGGTGGCGATTTGCGAATTTGTTGGAAACCGGTGGTCTTTTGCAACGGAACCACCAATTGTGGTGGTTTTTTGCAATTTTCTCTCACACAAGAGAAATTCAATTACTGCCGAACCAGATCTATCAATCACCTTAGCATGCTCTATTACATCATATAAATTCAGAGCTCTCCATATCTCCTGCGCTTTGCTGCAGTCAAACATGACGTGAAATATATCTTCGGCAATCGGCATCCAGCATACAAAAAGAACACTGACCACTAGTTCGCATATGCCTGTTCGCCAGAATTCTATAGCGGGGAATCGAACCATTTAGACAGCGCCAAATAAATATTTTTACCTTGGACGGTACCCGAAGTGACCAAAGTTCCTGCCACACCTTGCACTGAAAAGATGATTCAGTCAGTTGATGAAGTTTTGAACCGTACTGTGATTCCCATTCCACACATGGTAAGCAGATTTAACCCAATTTTTTTCATTTTTATTAAAATGCCATGCCACAAAGTCATCTGTGTCTCTAACCGGGCGAGGGATTTGGAGAATACGACGTACATCAATTTCGAGAAAATTTTCATGGATCAAAGCTTCATCCCATTCACCAGTCACTAGATCAATAAGATCATTAACCTTGGCCAGAACCACTTGTCCTCGGCGGGTGATAATCTTGTTGTCTGGACTGTTAGGAATCCAGCTATCTTCCCATATATTTATATGCATACTGTCACCTACGCGCCAAATACAGCCCTTCTTAAAAGTCTGGATACCATACCAAATGCTCTGCCAAACATATAATGAACCCTTCTTCAATTCCATAGTTAAAACGTTACCCATCGGGTAGTATTTTGCTCTAAGGACCCTTGCACATAAAGACTCATGTTGCTCAATCAGCCTCCAACACTGTTTAGCTAAGAGAGCAAGGTTGAACAATTAATATCTCGGAACGCCATACCTCATTTTCCTTTTGGAATGTACATTTTCCACCAAGCAAACCAGTGCATCCGCCTTTGGTTTTCCTCGTCACCCCACCAATAATGCGACATTGCATCAGTCATTCCTTTACATTTTTTTTAGGGAATTTGAACACACTCATCGCATAAGTTGGAGGCTACCGCCTTTAGAAGCGCCTCCTACCCACCAAAGCTTAATAACCTTTCTTTCCACCCGTTAACCATCATTGCAATTCTATCAATAAGATGCTTGAAGCAATCAGGTATGTCCATCCCGACCATTGCTGGCAATCCAAGGTATTTATCTGATAGTGATTCTGTCATAATATTTAGAACTTGACACACCTCAACCTTTATTTCAACCTTTGTACTTTGACTGAAAAAATGGACGATTTTGCCTCACTAACAAGCTGACTTGAAGCTCTACAATAGTCATCCAATATTCTCCTCAAACAGACAGCGTTGTTCACATCCGCACGCATCATCATTAGGGAGTCCTCTGCAAAGAGAAGATTTGAAAGAGTGGAGCCATCTCGGCAGACTTGCACCCCTATTAGATTTCCTTGTTGTTCCTCGTGTTTAATTAGAGCTGTTAAGCCCTCAGTACGTAAAAGAAAAAGATAAGGGGACAGGGGGTCCCCTTGTCTCAAACCTCTTGTGGGTCATATTCCACCCCTCTGGAATTTTACCTTGATTAACAGCCCAAAGAACAACAACTGTTAGCTCCTCCCCCAACAAAGACTAGAATCTCTTGTAGAAAATGGCATGCAATCCACGAGGAGTTGGATCCGTATCTCGTGTGGCTGCTAGGGAAAATGCGGGGAGAGGAGGGAAAAACTGGAAGTGGAGTATATTTTTTGCCAAAACTGTCTCCTAGCCGAAACTAATATCATATATGGCCCCTGAATGAAATTATTTGCAAATCTGGCCCCCGAGATCAGCGCCAAAGGGGATGGAGCCAAAATTGTGCAGATTGGCGGCAAGACATTTTGGCACCCAGATACTTACTGGGTCGGCGCGAAGTCCACCGGAGTCGACCTCTGTTCGGTGCTGAATTCTCCATCCCTTTTGGCGCCGACCTCAGGGGCTAGATTTGTAAATAGTTTCGCCGAGGGGTCACATATGATATTAGTTTGTCCAAGGGTCAGATTTGGCAATAGTTTCGGAAGTGGACGGGGAGAGAGAAAACAACGACAATTGCTGCGCCTGCCACCTTTGCTGAAGAGACGTGGGCCTAGTTGCCAGCGATACGAAGGTCGGGGCTCAACATCCTGCCATGCCTTGGCTGCTGAAGCATCGCATGGTGGCGGTGGCAGCAAAGAGAGAAACCCTTCGCTGCCGCAGGATTCCGCGAGTGGTGACTGTGGGCAAGGGCAACCAGCAACGTCGGGCACACCCTGGCCGTCATCGCATAGCTTGCACCTCGCGTCTACCTCGCCTCCACCTCGCTCGAGCAGCACAAAGCCATGGGGTCACGCTCTGCCACAACAAGCGCTCTCGCGGCCGTCGAGATGTCCCTTTGCCCCCCCGCTCCCACCCCGCGCCGGCGTGCCTTCCTTAAGATCAAGCGCCGAGCCGCCGCTGTGCCGGCATCGATCGGCCCCTGCCCCGACGGAGAAGCTGATGCCGCTGCCGAGAACCCGCGGCAAACCCACACATACGAGCACTACACTCATGATTCGCCGTAGATGGCACCAGAGGGGTCCTTCATCGGCGCTTACTGTCATGACGGGAAGGCGGAGCACTCCCCGAGCTCCGCAGTCACATGGCTTGCGCCAGCCTGAGCCCCTTGCGAGCTCGCAGCTCGCGCTGCTGCCTCTATCCTCGGCCGGTTCCTCAGTGCTGCAAGCGAAGGCGGCGACATCCACCCGACGCGCCCGCCATGGCCATACGGTGACCCCAGCCTCCCCTGGTGCGGCTCCGTTGACTACCTTCCCCAAGAGCGGCGTGGCCCCTGTCCTCATTCTGGTCGCCGCTGGTTCTGGTCGGTCAAAGGAGCGGCGCCGGCGCTGGCCTACCGTGCGGGATTGAGATTAGCTGACTTTGCCATGGCTGACTTTGGTTGACTTGATTCACTTACATGTGGACCCCATACATGATGGGCCTCACATGTCAGTGACACAAAGTCGCCTGACTTTGCTTTTTACAAAGTCAGCGAATCTGGATCCGCAACCGTGCGTGCAGAGAAGACACATCCACGAGAGAGACAAAGAAAGTGTTTGGTTAGGCTAGTTAACACGGGGCACGTTATCAAATACAGTTTTGAACTGGTCACTATAGATAATAAAGCTTCACGCCTATTTTTTTTTTTTGAACGGATAAGGCCCCAAAGGGGCCTGGGAGCTTCATTGACTTTGCGGCACACACCAAATTACAACAAGGTCCTCAAGCAACAAAGAAATTGCAAAGAAGGCCTCGAATAATACAAACAGGACCCTAAAAAAGGAAAGAGGAACGCAATCAGGTCCTTCGTCGCCGCAGATCACCGGAGACCTCAGAGCCGGGGCACCAACCACTCCACCGGGGAACAAGCCACTTGGGGAGAAGCCGACGGGAAACCCCCAGCCGAGATCGAAGATCCTCCACAGAAGGAGGAAGAAGAACCTCCGGAAAGAACTCCAGAGCGCGGAGCGGCTCCTTTGGCCAAAGGTAGCCCTGGCAGAAGCTTGCCAGCGCTTGGGATCTCCGCGAGACACCGTCGAAGCTCCAGCACCACGCCCCACCGAGCACGCCGCATGGTCCATCCAAACGCCCACCAGGGCAAGATCAGCAGCTACCGCCTGCCCATCCTCACCGCCACCATGCCGGCCAGAAACGGAAAGCAGAAGCAGTGACCTTACTCCAATAGACGCCAAACGAGTCGAAGACGCAGGCCCGATGCAGAACTCACTCCTCCCCTCGCCACCGAGGCCGGCCAGAGAACTGAGCTCAACACCACCCGCCTCCTCAAGCCCACCACCAGTCAACGCCGCACCCAACTCACTCCTCCACCTCCACCCCTCGCCACCAAGGCCGGCCGGAAGAGATGTCGAAGGAGATCGAGCCCGCGACGCTGAGCAGCAGTAACGCGTGACCTTCTTATTTAGCAGAGTGTCAGCCTCCACCGCCGCTCGTAACTTCTCCCAAAGAAGCAGAAGAACAGCAGCAAGAAGCCCTAAGCCGCAGATCTGGCCGCCAAGATCCGAAGCTCCACTCCAGGCAACAGGCAAAGATGCCCTACGCGGCATAAAGCCAAGATCTACACTACTACTATGCACAGGATGGGCGGCGCCTTCCCTCAGCCATCTCCGGCCGGCGACGCCAGCGAGAGAGGCCTCGGTCCGGCCCGAAACTTGCTCACGCGCTCTCAGCTACAGTGAAAGGGGAGGGAGGGAGAGGAGGAAGAAGTCCCAATTCTGATCATAAAAACTATACTTCCTTCACGCCTATTAAAATGCTAGTATTTTCGAAGTGAACCTCATCGACAAGTACGTGGGCCAAAGATGCATTTTAATATTTATTGAATCACAATCAACCATACATGTGTTTTCAACCAATACAACCACTTGGTCCACCATAATGAAAAAAGAACCCCTGCTTAAACCAGAGAATAAACTCACTTACTTCGTAACAGTCTGGCCTATCAACGAAATAATCCATACTAAATGTACTTGGATTAAAAGCATGACCGCCGGAGTTGTATGTCTTAATATGCTTAAAGTAAGTAAGTTTATTATTATAATCAGCGTGGGGTAAGTGCCGGGAAAGTGTCCGCTGCCCATTGGAGGACCCACCGTATTATCGACATAATTCACAAATCCAGTGAGTGCTTGTATACGTGGCATTTTCGGACAAAGCTCCCCTGAAAAATAACCCAAGAACGATGGGGTTTCCAAATCATGCCGGTAGACCACCCAATCTCCCGACTTTGGATCCTATATTTGACAAGGGACGATTTTCATTTTCACGCAACAAAATAAGATTAACAAGTACTCCCTCCGTCCAAAAATAAGTGTCTCAAGTTTGCCTAAAAGTGGATGTATCTAGACATGAAACATGTCTAGATACATCCACTTTTGCATAAACTTGAGACACTTATTTTGAGACAGAGGGAGTATTTCTTTTTCTGCGGGAAAAGAAAGTGACATTACAGCCTTGATCTTACAGAAAAGTCCAGAAACAAAGGAAAATACAAGCAAGACCCCTGGACTCCGATGTCGATGACGACGACCTCGATGCCGCCGGTGGCGCGCCGCCGCCGCTGCACCCCTTGATGGCTTGGATCAGGCACAGCCCCTCCGCCGACGGGAAGTCGCCGGTCGCCGGCTCCTGAGAACCTACACCTCGGTCCACCATCTTCATCGCAAGGCTGAACACCACCTCCTTCCTTTTATTCAACGAAATCCGGCTCGACCGCCACGCCGACGCCGGTGAGGCTTGACGAGCTCGACAGATCCGGAGACCTTTGAGCTCGAGGACGGTGGAGCCTCGACCGCGGAGCTCCTGAGAACGCCGCTGCCGGAGAGGGGAAGCTCCACCACAAAACGCCGCGCCGACCGCACCACCTCCTCCTCCGTGCCGCCGGCAGGCCACCTAGAGCATCCTACACTATGTACAAGCCATGGATCGACGATCCCCCACCCTCCCGCCGCCGGAGCGGCCGTCGGAGGGCAGGGAATCGACGAACCAACGGCGAGCGAGGTGGATCTCCCGGTTGGTTTCAGAAAATCGCCCCTCCCTACTGTAGCGGGGGAGGGGAACGACCAAGCTTAACAAGTATTAGTTAGCAAAAAACCTGTGTGAAATAGAACTAATAGAATTTCATGCAAAATAAGAGTAACAACTTTTAGTAAAAAACATGTGTGAAGTACAACTAATAGAATCTTAGCTTCCATGATGTAATACTAAAACACCATAGCACATATAACTTAGGAGCTAACCAATAATACAATTTTACATGCATGAAGTTCAAATTTATTTGTTTTAGTTATCACAGAAATAAGATTTAAACTAGCCATGTATGTTTAGATACAATCTTGTATTCGTATCTTTACTTGGAAAAAGGTGCACCTTATTAAGGCTAAGCCTGACGTAGCGGTCGTACTCGCCATAACTTGATGGAGGAGCAACGGCTTGTCCAGGCACTAGTGCAGCTCCACTTGTAGAAACAAATCCTGGGCACTGCAAATTATAGCATCCGGCTGATCTGGCTGACTTGTGGTCCTTCTGAGCAATGATAAAACGAAACATGCATGTAATATTATAGATAAATAAATATGTATACTCAAAATGATATGCCTCAGATTGTAAATTATCTTAAATTCTAGTGCATGTCTCCACATTATATTTTTATTAATAGAGCAAGGTTACACACTTACTGTCGAGTATGTAAAGAAGTGAACATCTCTATTATGGTACAAAGAGGGTGAAACCTGCAAGTCAAACGGGCATAAACAAGGGCTTGATCGAGTAGTAATTTCAGTTTATGAGGATTGGTAATATGCTTATACATGAAATCCAACTTCAATTAAGTAGTAGTGTTCTCCATCTTGACAATAGATCTGTAAGGATGCTCCGGATTCTTGAGAGTCCTTTTGATTTGGTGATCCCCATACACTAATTTCAGCCCGAACACCATAATATTTTCCTGGACCCATGTACCACATTGCACGCTAGCATATAAAGTTATAGCTCAAATTAGTGAATTACTGGAAAAAAATCTAGAGCTCGAACACAATTAACATAACACATATGGGTGCATTTTTTGTGGGGGCTATCAGGTCCTCCTTCCCAACACTAATCTAGCATGTTTGACAGCAGCGACCATGGTGGAAGTGTGTACGTTGTCCAGGAGGTCATGTGTTTTCTTGATGGTGTGGCTCGGGTGTTATTTCTAGTATTGCAATGAATATGGCTCTTTAACTAGATGTGAAAGGTGTTCTATCCTCTAATTCTTGGCACATCAAGGTAAGTCATCAACAAACCATGACCTAGGTGCCTTTCAATTTAGTTGGCTGTCGTTTACTGGTGGAACTAGATAGATTTTAAGCCTGGGAAAATCCCATGTGAGAGTGCTTTTTTGGATGCTAAATTTTCTTGCTAATCACCATACAATCTACTCGAGGATTAGCATCGTGCCGTTGACAAGTCTGGGAATCTACCCGACCTGGAGGCATGCCAGGTCCGCCCATATTGCATGTGCTTTGGTGGCATGTTTTGTTTGTTGCATCCAATCTTTTTTTGAAGGTGTTGCATCCAATCTTAAGGATATATATATATATATTGCCACCCAAGCTTAGTTCATTTAGGTGTATGCCTTTGTATTTGGTATTATTCCGGTATTAGCATAATTAACTAGGTACATGTGGTATTCTTAATAGGCATAGCTCCTTTGTCACGAGAGAAATGAATTTCTCCAATAAGCTATGCAACGGATTGCTAAAAGTTGGTAATGTTTGCTTTGTCTCTTTGACTATGACTAGAATTTAGCTTGACCAACTATGATTTAGGTTGGTCATCCATGCATGTGGATTTATGTTGGTATATCTCGGGAGTTAATTATATTTTTTTTATTAGAAGACTTCGCCTTCATGTTCACATTTCATGGTGAAAATATGTGCATTTCAAACAAGACCAACATAAAAGCACATGAAAATTGAGAGAGAGAGAGAGAGAGAGAGAGAGAGAGAGCTATACATGAGAAATAGTATTGCTTCCTTCATCTTGAGTTTTGGCGAACTCAGGCACATGTCTAATAAGAGTGGTGTTCTATAAGAAAAAAAATGTTAGTTCTTCCCTAGTAACATAATTGTGGCCGAAAGCTTCAAGAATGAATATAAGTACTTCTTTTGACATGTGAAGTCTTATTTTTTCAATTGGGCATGTGATAAATATATAATGGAAACAACTAGCAGCATATATTAGAATCTTCAGGTAGAAATGGGGATTTGATAATAATATAAGAATTGGAAAAAGTCTGATGTGTGCCGAAGCTAAAATAAAGTTTATTTACCTTTTCATTTATGTGAAAATTTCCACCTGCATCTATTGGTTCGACCAAAGTGAGATAGCATGACGCGAACACAAACCACACAAAGATTGATATTCCAACATAACAACGAACCATGGGTACAAGAATATAAGTTCTTTCAGCTTGAAGTTGTGTTATTCCTTACTTAGTATGTTATTCGGAGTCCAAATATATAGAAAGCATACCATCACATCTTTGTGTGAAATCTATTTATTGCACCTGCAAATTCACATAACATTTAATGATTTGCAATTTTGGTGATACGTCTTATAAGACTAGTCACAATGGGGAGTAACTTAGACTAGTAACATGCTATGTTACTAGTCTAAGTTACTACCTCCATAGTGGGGAGTAACATGTGTGTAGTGTCATATTTAATAGGTTATACACTCATCTTGCCTTGAAATGTGTGATGTTATGGTAACATAGCTAGTTACCACAACCATCTCTCTCCTCATTAATTATCCGCCACATCAGATTTTTTGCCTATGTGGCACTGATGTTACTCCTATGTTACTCCCCATTGTGACTAGTCTAATGACAAGATCAATCTTTCCATAAATATTCAGTATTAATGGACTACATTTACATCAAGGAAATGGCCATTCAATCTTCCTATGAATGTTCAGTAATAATGGACTGCATTTATATCCGATAAATGCATTATCTCATATGAGCACATATCAATTGATCCATAAATGTGTATTAGAGCTTTGAATTGTACCTTTTGGTAACCAAAGTTGAAAATGTTACTAGTATCATTAATTTTCTTGGTAGACAGCAGTTGTAAGTGCTAAGGTTTTTTAAAGGGTTGAGAAAGCGCAACGAGTTTATCCAGCCAACCGTTTTTCTTATGGTGTTTTCATTATGCCTAAACTGAATAAACTGCTAGACGTTTACTATGCGATTGAGTTGTTCAGTTCTTGATCTGATGAACTTTCATCATCCAAGTTTGCTAGTCTCTTCGGTGTTGTGCATTGCCCATTATAAAATGAGAGTTGGTGCATATTTCTTTAGTACATCCAAACTCCGTGGGAGAACATTCTCTTGTTCACACATAATCCTAACATGCATGTTCCCCAAAACAATAGCATACTTATCGATTATGGCATTTTCATAGCCATTCCAACATATATTGCCATACAACTTCAATTTACATGACATGAGTTGATGCCTTTCTTATTGCTTATATTGTTGTGCATGATCATAGAGCTAACATGATGTTGTGTGGCTCAGGCCACTTGTTCTATATCCATGTTGTGCTCGATCATTGCGTTTACGGTACACTACGAGAGGCATTGTTTAGTATTCATCATGATAATGATTAGATGACTTATGAGTACTATAAGTGTGATTTTTCTGTTAGCATGTTTCCCCTACCTTTGAAGATACAAATAATAAAAATAAGAGCCCGAAGAGGCCATATAAAATTAAAAAAAATAGAAAAGAAAAGAGAGATCATTGAAAAGATGCCAAAGGAGACCAAAAAAGAGGGGGCAACATTACTATCTTTACATTATATAACTTGGCTTGTTTGTTCCACTGATGAGCTTTCCCAAATTCCCTAGATATTCATGAGCAAACATGTTAGATGCGCACCCCACTAGCTTCATTGGAGATCTTCCATACATGTATAGGTCTAGTGCATCAGTTGTGTGGGAATCCCTAGTCCTTACACAATTTTGAGTATAATTTTTCCTCTTGTCTAATGGTTACTTACAGCTGTGTGAGCCTTTCTTCCATTTTTCTTACAAACCTCCATTAATGTTCTATTTTCGATAAACTGGTGGTGCTAAGACGAAGGCTCATACTTAAGAGTTGTGTTTAAATCGAAACAGTTGAGATGGAGAGGGTGTATTAGATTCCCTTGACTTGATGATGAATTTTTCACAATAAGATTTGCTTCATGCTTTGTAGAAAGATTGATGCTTATACATTTGTGAGATAATTTGACTATCTTCTTCTAGACCTTATGTACGGTTTTCATGCCTCCAAGGCATTGATTCATGAAACGTAATGACTTGGTTATTCATATTGTTTATCCATTTTCCGTTTGTTGTTAACTATAACCAATTGTTTTGAATCATTTTATCTCAGTTCATATGCTTTACATTACCTGATCAAGACCATGTTTGGTAGCATTCACCATCAAATATTATTTTTTTATCATTTACCTACTCGGCGACGAGCGGAAATTAAGCTTGGGCATGCTGATACTTCTAAAACATATCTATAATTTTTGATGGTTTCATGCTATTATTATGCCATTACTACATGCTTTTATCACGATTTTATACCATTCTATAGTATTTATTGGACTAACATATTAATCCAGTGCCAAGTGCCAGATTTTGTTTCTATTGTTTTTGGATCATAGAAAAGGCTAATACTAAAGTTGCAGTAAAAATTCTGGAAAAATTAGAAAACACCGTAACTATTTTTCTTTCGAACAAAACACAGTAACTATTTGAGATGGACACAGAGAAGCAAATGGGGGAGCCAGGAGGGTAGCCAACTGGGGGCGCGGCCCCACAACATAGCCCGAGGGCCACAGCCAGCACGTGCGTCGCCATCTCCTCTTGCCCCTCGCGTCGCCCCTTCGCCTATAAAAAGTATTTGATCAAAAAAACACAAAAAAAGGCGCTTGGGAAAAATACGATACAGAGTCGTTGCCATCTCGAGGACGAATCTGGAGCCAGGTTCTGTACTTTGTCGGTGGGGGAATTCATCACCAGAGGCATCTACACGACCACTGCCACCTCTATGATGATGTGTGAGTAGTTTATCGTTGGACTACGGTCCATAGCAATAGCTAGATGGTTATCTCTGCTCCATCACTATAAGGAAACTGCCTACCCCTAGTGTGACAGTTTCGCTCTCCGTGCCAGTAATGATACACGAGTGGTAATTGTTACTATTGGCGTGTCTCGGCCACAAATTATTAGTGGCGTGGGCGTGATGCGCCACGCCACTAATGAGAGTTAATGTTTTTTGCTATTATTGAAATTAACAGGAACAATGATAATAAGTGACCAGAAGCACATAACAGAACAATATAGGTGCATCAGTGACAGAATCAAAAAGTACGTACTAACATAGATAGCATTGCATTGACTAGTAAATTCTCATACATTGATCATCTAACTTATTACTAACTAGCTAAATACACCTCGTCATTCTTTGGCGGGTGATGCATGTAAAATGCATACATGAACTTTGCATTATATTACTTATATTTCAATCATATTTGCATCATATAAGGGTTATATCATTGTTTTATATTGATTTTGGGAATATTTCATTGTTTCCCTATTTTTCTGGAATTAACCCTGCACAGGCAGAAAACCTTATTTTCTATATTTTGATGTTTCAGGGACCCAAACGACGTCCAACTGACCTAATAATTTACGAGCATCAGTTTTTGGAAGGAACGAAGCGTGGGAGCAAAGGAAGCGAACAAACGGAGGCCCGAGGGCCGCCAGAAGAGGGTGGCCCACGCGGCCAAGGAATCTGGCCGCGTGGGACCCACCATCTGGGCCTCGTGGCTCCGTTGCCGTCGATCTTTTTTCCCGAGCCTCCGTCTTGACCTAAAAACGACTATAAAAATAGTCCCCGACGCCCTTCGGAAGGGAGCGCCGCAGAAACACAGAAACCACGAAACAGATACCAGGAGTTGCAGATTGGAGGGGGAAAACTCCGGCAGGGCGCTGCCGGCGTGGTCTCCATCTTCTCCAACGACTTCTCCACCGTCTCCATGATGAAGAGGGAGTAGTCCACCCCTGGACTATGGGTTTGTGGAAGTAACTTATGTATCTCTCCTCTCTTGAGCTTCACTAATTAGTACCGTATGAGCTGCTGAACATGATTACGGTCATCTATGTAATACCTTTGTGGTGGATCTTTTTATGAGTTAATATATGTTTGAGATTGCAATAGTTTTATTTCAGTTATGAAAGTAGATGCATATTATGTACCCCGTTCTTGTTTACTTGTTCTGATCAAACTTGTGTATGAGAGCGTGTGAGGGGAACGTGTGCATTAGTTGGAGTAACGGGGGGTGGCTAGTGCGGCGAACGTGAGAGAAAGTTCCGCGATCCACTTGGGTTTTTACCTTACTTTGTTGCCTCACTAGGGATAAAGAAAAATACCTTGCTACCGGAGATGTGGGTGTGACCATTGCCACTACTCCATGACTAGATCTAGCATGTTCTTATTTTAACTTCATGTCATGATACTTAATGCTATGCTCTGATTTATCTTAATTACTAAGGTGTTATGATTTAGTTCGCATCTTGGTGGAGTATAAGAGAGATTAATAAACAAAAGATCTCTATGTTAGGACGTGATGCCCATATAATTAGTAACTTGTCATGAAATCTTTTTGTTGCAATCTCATATGTCAATTCTAGTGTTCCGTTGTCTACCACTTTATTAAAGAGAGAGTGCATTTGTGAAACCATGAACCCCGGTCCATTTTTAATCATAAGAAACACCCGTCCAACAACTTTTATCCACTTTACATTTTCTGCCATTTAAAAATCTGAAAATACAAAAACACTTTTACATCTTGCATTCACAATACAAAACCCAAAAATATCATCCGTCATTGTTTCCACCATCCTTGCATATTTATTTATCATCATTGCATATTTATTTACTGTTTTGCATTCATTTTATTTTGATATCATTCTCACACCTTGTGTTTGACAACCACTTGGTGAGGTTGAGGGCACAAAACAATTTATTTTGTTTTGTAGGTTTTCAAGAGAAGGATAAGAAGATAAATCTTTCACTACTGATTCCCCGAGAGTTCGATATTAAACCCTCGAGTCACCCCTCGTGGGGAAAACCGTCTTTCCTATACTATACACTCTGCACTTGGAGTCTCAACCTAACCCATATTCTTTTGACGCAGGTAACTACGTCAAGAGCCATCAAGATTTATGAAAGATTTATGAACACCGTTTTTATGGGAAACCCAAGGAAGATCCTATACTTCATCTTAAGAAGTTTAATGAAAGATGCAAAGTTTTAAATTTGAACCATGCCAATGTTAATCTGATTAAAGTTAAGCTTTTTCCCTACTCCCTAGCTGGAAAAGCCTTAGATTGGATATTAAGATGGCCACCTGGAAACTTTAGCACTTGGTTTAATTTAAAAGCTTCATTCATTGAAAGATTTTGTTCCACTGAAACAGTTTGTAATTTGAGACAAATAGTTATCACCTTTAAACAAGAAGAGGATGAACCTTTGGTAAAAACATGGGAAAGGTTTAGAGGTATAGCTTTTGGAATGGAACATGGTCTTAGAGATTGGATGCTCATGCATATATTTATAGAGGATTGTCTGAAACCTCTAGAGTCTTTTTGGATAATGAATGTGGGGGTTCTTTTATGAATACTACTGCTGCTAACACTCATATTCTACTTGATGGCTTGCTTTTGGAAGTGAAAATTAAAGAAAGTTTAGAAAAAGCCCAAGTACCAGAAGATGTTTTTGATGACCGTCATGAAATATTTAATCTATATAATAGGGAAGAAAAGTTGAGGAAGTTAAAATGCTTAGTGAAGTCAAGGAACCATTGCTTGACTTAGAGAATTGTAGCTTGCATGAATTAATATCTATCTTACAAAAATTTGCAAGTGATCCTTCCATTAATGTTAACCAAGCAGGTTTTGGTTCTTATATTGCTAATCATGTTTTAAAAGAAAAGATTGCTAGGTACAACCAAGAAGCTATGATACCACCTAAGCTTGGGGATATATGGATTCCCAAAGTACTAGTAACCATTGGAAAAGAGACACACCATGCTATATTAGATCTAGGATCTAGTGTCTCTGTTTTATCTAAAGAATTATATGAAGTTCTTGAATTAAAGAATCTTGAAAAATGCTCTATTGAACTTGCACTTGCTGATGATTCCATTAAACATGCTTTAGGAAAAGTAAGTGATGTTATGGTAGAGTTGCATATGACATTTGTACCTGTTGATTTTCTAATCATGGATATGGGGAATAAAACCTCTAGTCCAATTATTCTTGGAAGACCTTTTCTTCGTACCACAGGTGCTATCATTGATTCAAAAGAAGGGAATGTGAAGTTTCAGTTTCCACACAAGAAGTGCATGGAACACTTCCCAAGGAAGAGGGACACATCAAAGTTCAAGCTCCCTCATGAGCTTCGTCCACAATAAATATCAAGTAAGAAGCCTAGCTACATGGCTATAAAGAAAGCGCTTTACGGGAGGCAACCCGGTTTTTTTATTTTTGATTTTCTTTGTGTCCTCTTGCTGTAACAAGAGACTTAGTTTTTAGTTTTGTTTCTGGAATTTTTAATAAAGTGCCAAGTTTTACCTATTTTGGTTTGAAAAAGTTGCTTTGCATTCGGAGATTTTATTCCAGCACGAATCTGTGCACGGTATGATTTTTAATTCCTATTCTGTAACTCCGAATGAGCTGATATTTGAACTGTAGTTGCAACTTTTCATCCTCTGTAAGCATGAATTTTTCAGAATTTTTCGACATATTTAAGTAGGGTAGAAAAATACGTTTTGCTGCTGCTGTTTTTCTGGACAGATTCTGTCCCATTTTGTTTGATGCATTCTTTGAACTTTTAACTTGAATCTTTTTGATCCAATTGAGTTTATAAGTAGGCATACAACATTATACACTTTCTGGACATTCATATGAATTTTTGTTTAAGGATTTATGCAGCAAGAATTCTTTGTCTATCACTACTAATGTCACCCCACAGAAAAGAAATGGGAGAAACGGTGTTTTGAAGTTTTTTCACAGGGATTAGAGGAGATGCACCAAGAGCTATCCAAGGATGGTGAAGACCATAAGCTTGGGGATGTGAAGACAACCCCACTGGACCAACACACTCTCGGTTTGCACACGTCTAACTTCTGTTTTTCGATCAATGCACTTTATCGCATAAACTTGGAGCGTCTTTTATTTGCTTTTTATTTCGGTTTGATTTTTGTTTGTCTTGAGACCACCACTATCATTTATATATGAGAGAGCTACTGGAAATTTGGGTTGAATTAAGTTGGATGCTATTAAAAAGATTGGGAAAGGGATGTTTGAGTTGATTCAAAAAGATACATATAGTTGCATGATTCATATGCTTTTAATGAATATTAATTTGCAAGTGTTTTATCAAGAGCTATCTTTTATTCATGTTTTGATGCTGAATGTTACTTTACTTTGTTTAACATGGATTGGTTAGTTCTATGGACACTTATGCATGCATTTAGACGGTCAACTTTCTCCCTCTTGCTAGCCCAAAAATTCCAACAAGTAAAAACTTGTTTTCCAACACCTTCAACCAAAGTTTTTCCAGTGAGTCCACCATATCTACCTATTAGCTTTATGCTATTCCGAGTATGTTTATCATGTTATTTTGTATTATCTATACTTCTGAATTAAAATGCTTATGTTATTGATTGTTATGGGAAAAGTTGGTTAAAGAGCTCTCACGAACTTGATGCACACTTACTTTTATTGCACTTAATAAACATGACCCATTGTGATTAAAATTATGAAGTTGTGAGCTTGACAAGAGTCTTGGTTGGGAGTTAGCTCATATGTGCTGTCACATGGCAAGCTTTCAACGTGCTCTTTATATTTGTTGATATCATGTACTTTTGTTTATGGATGCTTATCATGGTGCCAAATAAATGTGGAAACTTAGTGAGTTTAATGAGTTTGTATAAATGGCTAGAGAGACGCCTGGGCCGCTAATCTAAGCCATGCATCATTCATGGTGGAAATTTACTTACATGCTATGGTGAACCTTCAGTGATGCACCCACAATAAAAAGCTATACCAATAGTAAATAAAAAGGGTGTGAGATTGTTCATTTGTTTGTTTGTCTTGTCATTTTGACATGGGCTTGTTCCATGTCCTGGGACAAGAGGTACCCCAGTTGACGCTCTTGATGACTATTATATTACTTACAATGACCTTAACTTGAACTTGCTTTGTGTCCCAAGTTGAGTAACACCGTGGTGTAGGTACTCGTATTCACGGGGCATGAGACATTCAACCCATACTTTGTCAAGCATACTACTCATATTTGCTTTCACTTTAAACTTTAATCATTCAAGATGCTATGATAGGGGTAATGAGAGCTTGACACCAATGAATACCACATTGCAAACATTAACTTAAGTAGAAGCATTTGGAAGTTAGATGAAACTTATTCATGTTTTACCTCTACTCATTTATATATCTTTCCAAAGTGTCCACCTTTTATATTCAGATTTATAAGAATACTCTATGACCATTATAGGATGTTTTTACTTTTCATTATGCATACATTTGGTCCATAGTACTTTCTTCTATGTTACACTTTGTGAATTATCATTGAACATCCTTACATTGAATATTTGATATCACTTCATAATCTATCTTGTATATTGCTACTCCTTTGAAGAATGAATCATTTGACTCTATGTAGCAATAGTAATCATCTTTGATATCCATTGATAGTATTAAATTGCAAAGTCCATGTTAGTTTTATCACCTTCATACTCGAGGACGAGTATAGGTTAAGCTTGGGGATGTTGATGCATGTAAAATGCATACATGAACTTTGCATTATATTACTTATATTTCAATCATATTTGCATCATATAAGGGTTATATCATTGTTTTATATTGATTTTGGGAATATTTCATTGTTTCCCTATTTTTCTGGAATTAACCCTGCACAGGCAGAAAACCCTATTTTCTATATTTTGATGTTTCAGGGACCCAAACGACGTCCAAATGACCTAAAATTTACGAGCATCAGTTTTTGGAAGGAACAAAGCGTGGGAGCGAAGGAAGCGAACAAACGGAGGCCCGAGGGCCAGAAGAGGGTGGCCCACGCGGCCAGATTCCTGGCCGCGTGGGACCCACCATCTGGGCCTCGTGGCTCCGTTGCCGTCGATCTTTTTCCCGAGCCTCCGTCTTGACCTAAAAACGACTATAAAAATAGTCCCCGACGCCTTCGGAAAGGAGCGCCGCAGAAACACAGAAACCACGAAACAGAGACCTGGAGTTGCAGATTGGAGGGGGAAAACTCCGGCGGGGCGCTGCCGGCGTGGTCTCCATCTTCTCCAACGACTTCTCCACCGTCTCCATGATGAAGAGGGAGTAGTCCACCCTGGACTATGGGTTTGTGGAAGTAACTTATGTATCTCTCCTCTCTTGAGCTTCACTAATTAGTACCGTATGAGCTGCTGAACATGATTACGGTCATCTATGTAATACCTTTGTGGTGGATCTTTTTATGAGTTAATATATGTTTGAGATTGCAATAGTTTTGTTTCAGTTATGAAAGTAGATGCATATTATGTACCCCGTTCTTGTTTACTTGTTTGATCAAGCATGTGTATGAGAGCGTGTGAGGGGGAACGTGTGCATTAGTTGGAGTAACGGGGGGTGGCTAGTGCGGTGAACGTGAGAGAAAGTTCCGCGATCCACTTGGGTTTTTACCTTACTTTGTTGCCTCACTAGGGATAAAGAAAAATACCTTGCTACCGGAGATGTGGGTGTGACCATTGCCACTACTCCATGACTAGATCTAGCATGTTCTTATTTTAACTTCATGTCATGATACTTAATGCTATGCTCTGATTTATCTTAATTACTAAGGTGTTATGATTTAGTTCGCATCTTGGTGGAGTATAAGAGAGATTAATAAACAAAAGATCTCTATGTTAGGACGTGATGCCCATATAATTAGTAACTTGTCATGAAACCTTTTTGTTGCAATCTCATATGTCAATTCTAGTGTTCCATTGTCTACCACTTTATTAAAGAGAGAGTGCATTTGTGAAACCATGAACCCCGGTCCATTTTTAATCATAAGAAACACCTTTCCAACAACTTTTATCCACTTTACATTTTCTGCCATTTAAAAATCCGAAAATACAAAAACACTTTTACATCTTGCATTCACAATACAAAACCCAAAAATATCATCCATCATTGTTTCCACCATCCTTGCATATTTATTTATCATCATTGCATATTTATTTACTGTTTTGCATTCATTTATTTTGATATCATTCTCACACCTTGTGCTTGACAACCACTTGGTGAGGTTGAGGGCACAAAACAATTTACTTTGTTTTGTAGGTTTTCAAGAGAAGGATAAGAAGATAAATCTTTCACTACTGATTCCCCGAGAGTTCGATATTAAACCCTCGAGTCACCCCTCGTGGGGAAAACCGTCTTTCCTATACTATACACTCTGCACTTGGAGTCTCAACCTAACACATATTCTTTTGATGCAGGTAACAACGTCAAGGACCATCAGCGGGTAGTATACAATGAGGCTGTCATCGTCACCTCTAGGGTCATTATCCTCAGACTCGGAAGTTTCGAAGTCGTCGGGGTGCCTATACATGAAGTAGATGTAGTCCTCAGCATGGTGGAGATAGAACGTGATGTCCGGTGTTCATGACCATGAGGGAGGCGTGATGACTGGCGAGTGGCGGACGGTGGTTGTGGTTTGGTAGCCATCTCGGCAGCCGGCCACACACAGATCTGGATGTGGGTATTCTTGTCGGGGAGAGAACCTGCATGGCCTAGCTTTGGACGACGGCGACGACACATGTGGGCGCCGTTATGTTTTGCAAGGCGGTGTCGTGGCGCTTCCTTACTTCCTCACCGATGCTCCGGGTGATAACCATAGATCCCTTGGATCGCAAGGCGGCGGAACTTTGGTCCATCTCCTTCCTGAAGGCGCCGGTTTAGAGTCCATGTTTTGTCTCTCTCCCGATTATTTCGTAGTCACAGTGACGGTGATGTTTAAGGGAGGCGGGTTGCTTATTTGGTTTGCCCATCGCAGTGGACCGCAGCGTCCGTTGATGCGTCGGCTTGAGTTTTAGGGTGAGCTCTAGCCCACCGGTGCCAGCGTCTTATGTCGGACAGGGATATGGGTCTGTTTAGCAAACATAGACAACTGGGCGACGCCGCCTGCTTGTCTTATGTAGTCAATCTCGTCGGTGTCTTCGACTTTTCAAGTGTTGTTTGGCTCTACCTAGTGTTGTCGTCGACCCATCTTGTTTGTAGCTTTGCTTTTACTGGTCTCGTTGTATAAGAGCATCCCCATCGGGTTTTGGTCCGGCGTGACCCAAATTTTGGTCTGGCACACCCAGCCCACGCCCTCCGCTTGGGGAGTTGATGGGCTGCGCCGGACGAAACGAAGCACGGTGCCACGACGAACTCTGACGCGCGGGCCATGCCTGTCATTGGCACAACGACTTCAACCGATGGTGGTCAAAGCTGCGTGACGCGTGCCCACGCCTCGTTTTCACAGCCGGCGGGCGCAAGTGAGCAGTCGCGTCCCTCTGCTCAGCGGTGTCAATGCGGCGTGCCTTTTCGAGGGCAGCGACGTTAATGCCACCGCCCTCCGGCGACCATAAAAGGACTCGCCCCGCCGCTCCTGTTCTCACACCTCGCCCTCGCAGTCGCACTCGCAACCCCATCGCCGCGAACCAGGGAGATGGCCGGAAGCTGGAGGCAGAGCGGAGGCGCGGCGGCGAACGGCTTCGCACCGCGCACCCTCCTTCGCGAGCAGGCGGAGGCGCTGCGGGAGAACGGCTATCCGATGCCTCCCGACATGCGCGCCCCAGGCCGCTGGGCGGTCTCCGTCGGCAGCATCCCGGTGCCACGCCTGCTGACGTGGGCGAACCGCGACCTTCGCGCGGCCGCCATCGCGCACTACTGGCAGGAGCTGACGCCAGAGATGCGCAAGGACCCGCGCTGGGACCGGAGAACCGGCCAACCTTGCCCGCTACGAGGCGGTGTTCCAGCGCCTCTTCGACGAGGAGATGAACCGCTGGGACGGCCCTGGAGCGCCGCCGCGGGACAAGAACGTCGTCGGGCGTGAGGCGTTCTTGGGCGTGCCCGGGTGCACGCTCGACGCCGTCATGGAGCACATCTGCAACGGCGGATCGCTGCTCCAGACGCCGATGGTTCCTCCTTCGCCTCCTCCACCTCCACCTCCGGTAAACCGTTGGGCACCGCGGTCGGGGTCGTCCTCGTCGCGCTCGGCGTCGTCCTCCTCGCGCTCCGTGACCTCCTCCTCCCGCCCCCGCTTGTCGCCTCTGCTCACGCCGAAGCGGGAGCGGATGAAGGTGAAGCCGGAGCCGGAGGTGTCTCCGCTCCTCGCCGAGCTCATCGCGACGCAGACGGGCGCGGACGACGATGCCATCGCGCAAGCCGTCGCCGCCGCATCCATGGATGACGTGCCGCCGCTCGACGGACCCGCTGCCTACGCGTGGTCGGCGCAGGAGCACGCCAAGGCCAATGGCGTGCCCTACTTCGACCTCACCGGCCACGACGGCGCAGGGCCTAGCGGTGTTGTCAAGGAGGAGGATGGCAGCGCAGGGACCCGCTGCGGTGGCGCCGGCGTCAAGGAGGAGGACTACGCCGCCATCAGGCGCCGCTGCCGCCGCCATTAGATTAGGTTTAAATTAAAAATTTCTAAAGTTTGAATGAAATCCGTCGAACTCTTATTTTACAAAAAAGTTTTGGCCGCCACGGTTGGGATCGACGACGCCCAAAGGCAGCAGGTAGTCCGGACGGCGCCCAAATGGCCTGTCCGGACGGCCTTTTGGCTGCCATTTGCGCACCGCGAGTGGAGATGCCCTAAGTTCGTGGCTTATTCTTCAGTTTACATTGAATTCTAGAAAAAAAAATGAGTTTACTTGGTTGGCTCTTGGCTGGCTCGCTTGCGGCGCCTTCGGCAGTTGGGCTATATTCCTCTCTTCCTTCGTCACAAAGCAAAACCCCCAATAAAACACAACTCGCCCAAACGCGGATCAAACAGACCCAGAAAAAGCACCTGAAAAAAGAGGGCGAAGAGCAAAGGCAACAGGATGGACGGGCACGTCGGCAAGTTCTTCGAGTCCGTGAGCTCGATCTTCCGCGGCAGCGACAACCTTCCCGTGTGCGACCGCGAAGTCATCGCTGTAAGCACCCCCGATCCCCACCCCGCCCCCTTCCCCGAGAAGCCCCATGGATGCCTCTAGCTCGGACCTTCTCTTACCCGGCTCTGTTGCGGGGGCGCCGAACTTCCGCTGGGAGACGCGGGGATTCACGAATTAGGCGCGTTTTGAAAATCCGTGCCGGCTTGTTAGGTTTCGCACGTCGGCGAATCGTGTGGAATTTCGCGTCCGATGATTGGGGATTTCGGGGTTTGCTCTGCTCGGCTGCCGAATCCTAGATACTGCCGCATGCTTTCTTCTATCCAAATCGGTGTTTGTTAAGCTATCCTTGGTGGCGTTGACGGATGATGGCCCTCAGTGATCAGACATTATGTGTTACTTTTTACTTGGCTTGATTACTCAATTATCGTGCGTTGACCTAGGCAAACCATGTTCCGACCAATTGTACACTGCCATGTTGAATTGCGTTGTGTTTGCGGAGGCGAATTTCTAGAATGTGCATGGATTGAGGAAATCATACGCGTTTTGACACCCCAGCTGGCATGCGAGTCTCTGATTGTCAGAGAATTGTGGGATTTTTTTTTTAGATAATAGGCTTACCATCCGACTTATAATTAATAAAGCCCTTAGGGAGTGTTCTATATCAGGACACAGCAAACTGGGGTTACCAGTTCATGCTGCGCACTTTCATCAAGTCCAGATCAGTGTTCGTTTTTTCGTTGGTTGTGGCGTTCAAGGATCAAACATTATGGTATTTGATGTTACCTTAACTGATCACTTAGCTTCTGACATATGATCTAGATCTTCTGTTGAATCATAAAATTAGCTTACGTTCCACTTCCACCCATACACAACTGTATTTGAAGCTAAAAAAATCATTATCCAGCTATGTGCTTCCATATCCAGTTGGATTGTGGTTTATCATGCACTCTATGTGTTCTCGTCTAATCTATTATTGTGCTTGTTTTTTTATCAGGGGTGTGAGAGAGAGGTTGCTGATGCTGCAAATGAAGAACAGAAGAACGAGAGCCTCATGAGGCTATCCTGGGCGCTTGTTCACGCTGGGCAGCCTGAGGATATCAACCGTGGAATTGGAATGCTTGAAGGTAACACATCCATTTGATCTACACCTTGGATGATAATAGAATTGACTGATATGAGTAGTTACTACTTCTAAGATATGAATTCTACCGCATTTTCTGAACATTTCTGTGAAAAATATGTGTATTCCTAAGTGAACTAAATAGAAGTCACGTAGTACTGGACTTATTCTGTGTGTTTGTTCCCATGTTCATTCTGACTTTCTTTTAAAATGGTATAGTATATTCTAATTCTTCAATTTTCAACTGTTGAGCCTTGAATCTTTTGAGAGTATCAGTTGAGAATTTGTTAAGTTGGAGGGCCTCACCTGCATGGCATGTCTAAGTGCTGTAAAGTGTCTTGAATTTGGAGCTCTGATCTTTTCTTTTATGGACAGATTGTAGCATCAGTTACTGTAATTGGTTGTGCTATTTTTCGTCTTCTTAAAACAATAATGCAGAAATATTTCGTATATTCTTGAAAAGATTTGGTGTGTCCCGCCCTGTGGATGCCCATTCCAGTGCTTCTGTCTTGTTTCTAACAGGCACGTCTGAAGAAACCCTATTGTCGTGTCATTAAAATTTGATTCCATTGCTTAAAGTAAAACATGCACAATTTAAATAAATTTGGAGAACGTATGAGTGAAGAACAATGTATGCTACTCAATCCCTAAATATAGGCTGCCGTCATCTTAAGCTTCTAGTCTAGCGCATACAGTTTAATCAAGCCAATCCTACTGACTATAAGATTGTTGTTCACTTGGTACTCTTGCATTCTCTATCTGAACTTGCTACTTTCACTCGAGTAGAGTTTATTATTTATGCTGGTATTTTGCAGCTTCTTTGGGCAAGTCTAACAGCCCGCTGCAAACAAGGGAGAAGCTCTATTTGTTGGCTGTTGGACACTACAGAAATGGGGATTACACAAGAAGTCGTGAACTGGTGGAAAGATGCATAGAGGTTTGACTGCTTGACGTATCATTTCATTTGTTGTTTGTGCCATGAGCTCATAACCATCATTACCATTATTCTAATACCACGTGTTCATCAAAATACGCCATGCCTTTATTTATGTAAAGAGAGTCCAAATTAGGACTCATACGAATTCTGATCATGGTTACTAAATATTTGCTAAAAAATCAAGGTATTATGCTGGAAAGTGTGTAATTTACTATGCATAATTTCTCTATTTAGTACATATTACTACCAGTTTTATTTATTGTAATGTCATTTTCCTTTTTTATTAAATATTTCTTGGTGGTGATAGTTTGACTCATTGTTGAATTTTTTGTTAGTCTTATTGTCACTTTCTACTCTTTATTTAAATCATGACATACTTCTGAATTCGATGATATATTGCTAACTATGTGCACTATCATGTTTCCTTCAGATTCAACCTGACTGGAGGCAAGCTCAGACGTTGCAAAGGCTCCTTGAAGACAAAACCAAAAGAGGTAGGATACTTCATTCAGCATGCTGTGTCCAATTTCAGACTAAATAACTGAATGTAGAGTGTTGTTTAGTTCCTGCCATCTCAGACTACATAAATGAATGTGTAGTGATTTCAAATTTGGTACTGCTACTATAGATGTCAAATACATACTCCAGGGCAAATGTTCTTCAGTAGCAAATGATATTCACATATACTGAGTGTAGGACATCCATACCCACTGCTGTCAATGGTACCACTAAATTGTGATCAAGAAAGCACATGTTAATAGTTATACTCTCTGTTTTTTCACATGCCACGAAATTAAATGTTGGGCCACCCTCTAGTTATTTGGCATGCCACTTCTGAGCCACATGACACGAAAGGATTGACATGACTGGCTGGTGTTTAAATGCAGATGGTATGATTGGCATGGCCATCGTCACCGGCGCCTTTGGAGTTGTGGGGCTTGTTGTTGGTGGAGCCATAGCCGCCGCTTCAGCATCCAGGAAGAAATGAGGCTCTAGTATGAAGTGAATAAGATGATCAGATGAGCAAGAACTTGATGTGAAGTTGTGTATTCTTACTTCAGTACTTCTTGCATCCGTATGCAGACTCATGGTCATCTTTACATGTTCGACCAATTACCTTGTGTTCAAACAAGAGATGTGTTCTTATGTACTATAAGATTGAGGGTAGATATGAGGACACCGCGAGTTCTCATGTTCCAATATTTCTGCGGTTCTGTATTGTTTCATGGGTCAGATCGTTCTGCTATTCCCGCTTACAAACAGAAAACGAGCTGTTCTGTCTTGTGATAACGCAGGGTGCATCAAGGAGTCTTGGGGAGAAAACTGGAGATTAGAATAAGATGGCAATATGATGAGAAAATGATAAGACTTATTTTGGTCTTTGCACATCTAACAAAGTTGCAGTTATCGGAAACAATGTCCCGAACACAAGATGATAAATACAGTGTATAGACCCTTATTTGATACAAACATCCACAACTTTACACATCCATTTTGCAAAGAGAAACTCTTCAATCTTCGCTCCCTATCAGGGCCAGCAAGATATCCATGTAATACCCGGAGGTATCGCCGACGACATCGTCTGTTACTGTGGTCTTGAATCTGACCTTGTACTCTTCTTTGATCTTCTTCATGTCGATGTCAGCCCGGGACACGATCGCCCTGGTGAGTGCCCCCTCATCTGTTCCAATTCCTAGGATGGAGTATCGGATAACCTGGTGAACAGAGAATATCTCGCCGTGAGAACAAAGACCGCAGCTATGAATTTTGGAGGAATGGATTCATTTCAACGTTGTCGCGAGGTCTTTACCTCTGCAAAGTGCTTCTCGGGGGATGTGAGGCACCAGACAGCAATCTTGAGCATCCTTGCAAACTGGCCGCTGCAGTTCTTGATATCCTGCAGCGGCAGGTAGCGACAAGTGACAACAACAAGCGGTTCAGTACTTCAGTTGACTTGCTACTAGCTGTTAGTTGATTCATCCCGTGAAATGAGTGCGTTCGATTATGAAAAAAAAATAGTCTGAAAATTCTGGTGGGTAAACCTCATCGATGTCGCTGCCATGTTCCTTCTTGTAACACTGGAACGTGGCTGTGAGCTGGGACTTGCTCCTGGTGCTGACGATCCGGAGAACCTCGCCGCCGTGCGGCTGCTTCTTCCTCCAGATGGCCTCCGCCAGTTGCGCCGCCTCCTGGCTCGCGAGGTCCGCGTCGACGCCTTCCTCCGCGCAGCGGTACGATCTCACCAGGCTCACTAGCAGCTGCAAGATGCAGGGCAAATGAAGCTCTGAATCTTCTGTTTATCGTTCTTTCCTGCCACGGTGTCGATCGTCACCTACCTTCTTGAGTGGTTGCTGGAACACGGAGGAGGCGGCGACGTCCTCCTCCAGGGAGCAGCCGAAGAGGGAGCGGTACGCGCGGCGGACGCCGATGAGGTGGTCCGGCGTGGAGGCGCAGGAGGCCTCGATGACCACCCACGCGTCCCTGTCGTCACCTCGCCTCCCCAGGCCTCCTTCACCAGCTTCGCGTCCCTCTCCGCCGGGTCCGTCGTCAGAAGGACCATCGCTTTCTTCATTAAATCACGGGCAGAAATGTAAGAACATCAGTCCATCATCGATCATAAGCTTACAGGGATTACTTGTGGATGCGAGACGGCAGTACCTGGAAGTGGCTGGAGAGCTCGGCGTCGAGGCGGGTGAGCAGGGACTCCTTGTAGATGCTGGCGTAGGCGCAGCGTATCTCGGCCCGCTGCGCGGCGGTCCGGCGGCCGAGGATCTCGACCAGGGCCTTCTCGTCCGTGCCCCAGCCTTGAAACAGAAACAGAACAAAATCATGACGCCGACAGGCTGCGAACAGAAAAGACAAGTATGCAACCGGGATCGTTACCTTGCATGGCATTCCTGAGGCTCTCCGCGTCGGCGGCCGGGGATGGCAGGGTGTCGGGACGGCGATGGTCGCCATCTCTCCTGCGCGCGCTGGCTCCTCTCAGACTCTCGGTTTGGGAATGGCAGGAAGGTTCGGTAACGTACAGAGGAATGGATTCAATTGAGGGAAGGAGGAGGAATTGCAGCTAGCTTTTCTTTGCGTCCCTACAAGACTCTCGATCGAACGGTGGGGCCTACGTACGGTACACTTCATATTTTTCTAGTGTGCATTGGCCTGGTTTGTTCAAAGTAAAACTCTCACATTGGGCATGTCAAATTAAGTCCTACACTGGAAACAATCAGATCTGACAAGTGTCCTCCAATTTTTTTCCTTAATGGCTGTCGAGCAACAAGATCCTGAGAAGATTATCTGCCAGCTTACAGCTCTAGTTAACTAACCAATATCCTTGCTGTTGTCAAAGCAATCAGATCGCATTCTCCTCCTCCTTCACATGCAAAATAGGGTGAACAGATTGTTGAAACAGACGCTGGTGTTTCTAGAATATTCTTCAGTGGGAGGCGACGTTCCCATTGACAGCGAGGCGTCCGTGGTGACTTCGTCAATCTCAAGACTCGACCCGCCGACTCAGTCTCTCGGAGGTGCTCATAGGGGTAGGGTGTGCGTGCGTGCGTTCATAGGGGTGAGTGTGTGCGCGTGTATATGAGTGTCTGCGTTGTACTGTGTTTCGCAAAAAAAAAAGATCGTGTATCTATAAGCAGAAAAAAATCGAGCTGTTGCATCCGATGGATGTGTGGACCGCACGTTCCCGTCGTCTTCAAGAGAATTGAATTTTTTCTTAACTCATCTTCTAATTTATCTGGACATGCGAACCATGGCAGAATAATTATATGCGTGTGTGCTCCACGAGGATTAGGAGATGGTTGACTGCAAAACCACAATGAAAATTCTAAAACGGGATGTGGTAAAGAAGAAAGGAAATCAACTGAAGGGAGAAAATGAGAAAAACAGCGAAAATTAGGTTCATTTTAAGAAAGTACGGCAATTGGCCAATAGTAACGCGATACTATAACCTTTTATTTTACCTCAACGAGACCACAATGTTTAGGCCAATGAGTCATAAAAATAATCTCATTTGGTATCTTCTCGAGTAAATAACAAGTAATCACATTTCTAGAACTATTTCACTTAATCACAACTATGGTAACAAGCAGTTACTAGCGACCCAAAAATTGTGTATTAGTTCGATTGACAGATTTGACCTGTAGGGCCAACAAATCAGAGGGCAATTGAAAAATAAGACAAAGTTAATTATACGAATATGAGACATGCCACGTACCAAGAGGAGGG
>CAMZMU010000066.1:39763801-39928504 GCA_947311845.1 Poa pratensis | reverse complement strand
CCCCTCCACCTCCGGATCAGTTTTGATTAGGCTCAATAGGTTATATGTGAGGGGACTCATGCAGAGTTGTCAGTTCAATTTTATTGTTGGTGTCAACAGGAAAACGTTCCTTTGTTGCCACATGAGGTGGATCAAATGTGGTGCGATTGGAAGCTGCACTGTATGGACGGTTTTCTGCTTCCAACATCTTAAGTTGTATCCAGCTAGCAAGCTCTCGTGCCGGTAGATGTATTGATTATATCAATATCGTCGACGACAACATTGCGCTCCGACAGAAACAGGCAAACTTTGATCAGGCAATGTCGAAGCACACATGCTTCGTGCCCCTGCCGATGGTTGTGACTCGAAACTCGGAATTGGGAATGGAAATTCCAAGATCGACCTACAGATGGACTCATCACCATTGTGCATGTGTAACCACCTGACTTGGAGGCTTTACCTAGTAGTTGTGTATTTGTTGTTTGTTTCATGTTCCTCTCCTTCCCGGATTGTCCCTAATGCCCGGGATTCATGAAGAACTTGCACACCTCTACGAACAGCGTGCCCGCCTCTGGGTGTGTGTGGCGAGGATAGTTTCATCTCTTCATTATCATGTCGATGTTTAGGTGCCCAAACTTCTGGATGTAATGGTTGCTCACATTCCTGCTATGCATGTGAAGGCACGCAACACCGCGATCTTCGCAATCCTTTGGTTGGTCTGGAAGTCCCACGACCATATGGTGCTCTATGGAGAAGTTTTGCCCCCGTCGTATCCTCTCTATGGTTGCTGACTATGTGCGCCTTCCGGTGGTCCATGCTCCCGCCCAGGTAGACTAGGCTGGCCTGGTGTGGCCACGTGCTTCTTATAGGTTGGTTCCCCCCCCCCCCCCCCCCCCCCCCCCCCCGCGCACGTAGTCAGGGAGGCTTGTCTCCCATGTTTTTCGTCGGATGACTCCTCTTTTGACTGTTGTCATAGACTCATAATATTGTGTTGTACCAACTTTTTCTTGAGAAACATATTTCTTCAGGTGGGCGATCGTCCCTCATTGTTTTCTAAAAAAAATGTTGTGTTTTGTAAAACCTTCATCATAATAGTTCTTTGACCTTTACTTTTATCATCTTAGTGTCCCGGTTAGCCTAGTTCGAACGACACACAAGATCACTTGCCTCTAGGCCATATATGAAACATATGGAGAAGAGAAGACTTGACATAATTGTCGTTGATGCCATTTGAGCTTTGCATATTTTTGTGGCGCCATATCGACTCATCATGTAGGCATGTCTAGTAGAATGACAAAATGGTAAAATGGGATAACACTGGGCTCAATTTTTTTGATGGATTATCTTGTAAAGTTTTCACTAAATGGGGTTATGCGTAGCAAATGCACAATAAAAGGTGGAATTCACTCTGGTTTCAAATTTACTCAAGAAGCATTTAATTAATGAGGTCAGAAAAGCTTACATCTGCCAAAAGTTAGATCGCACAACTTATCTTTACATGCCTTTTCTTTTCTTTTGGAAAAGCCATCTTTTACTAGCTATTTAACATATTTGCTTTGGGCGGTAAGTACGTGGCAGGCCAACCATATGCATATAGCCAGCAGTGTTCACACATGCTAAAGAACAGAGTTTGATTCCACCAATTGCAGCCTAGCTTGCAGGATCGATCTGGACGAACTGTAGATAGTTTTGTGTGGATTTTCATCAGAATTTCTGAAATTCGATATCCAATGCAGGGCAGGTGCCAGCTCCATGTCTGGCTTATTTATCGACCCACTGATCCGACGACCTTGCATCGACGTGCCAGTCAAACAAATCCCTAAAAATGCATTCAAAATAAGTCGTGTGAGACATATATACTCCATTTTCTTTTCTTCGTTGCATTTCATTCACTACGGGAAAGACTCAAGACGCAGACGGCCAGGACCTACGCCGACGGCCAAATACCCCGACTAGGCCAGCCTAGATCTTTCCTTTTTTTTTTAGCTACGCCGACGGCATGCCGTCGGCCTAGCTTTTTTTTTTTGAGCTACGCCGACGGCATGTCGTCGGCCTAGCTTTTTTTTTTTTGAGCTACGCCGACGGCATGCCGTCGGCCTAGCTCTGTTTTTTTACTTACTCACCGTTTTGAGCATAACTTTTGCATTGGAACTCGGATTTCGATGTTCTTTAGCTCGTTTCGAAGAGGAGAAGTAGATCTACATCATCATACACATTGTTCAAACTATATTCTTCAAAAAAAAAATCCATGAGCAAGGACAAAAAATTTCATGTTCAAACTAGTGTTTCGCCAAAGAGAGGCTCCGGAGCGTCGGAATCCAACCAAAAGTTAGGTGGTGCCATACCAAGTGGGTACAAGTGTGTTTTGGGTTGTAGATGTCATACCATGTGTGTCAGGATCCATACCATGTGGGTATAAGCCTGGTTTTTCTCTCAGCGGGGCTAGGTTTTCACCGGAGAGGGGTTCCGGAGCGTCAGGATCCCACCACAAGCTAGGGGGTGCCATACCATGTATGTACAAGTGTGTTATGGGTTTTGGATGGTAAAGATTGCACTCCGGGGTGTGACCTGCTTCACCGGCATCCACTTCTCTCTTGGGAGTTTCATGACTTATAGCCTGAAAGTCCCAGATCGGACAAATATGAGGAAATCTTGTCAAGAGTTGGGTTATACCTTTGGCTTGTGACTTCCTAGGGCCTAGCCTAACACAACCAAGTAACTAGGTACTGGCTGTATTCGTATAAGTCTGGTTTTTCTCCAACGGGGGAGGGTTTCACCGGAGTGGGGCTCCGGAGCGTCGGGTTCCCACCACAAGCTAGTGGGTGCCATACCATGTGTGTAAAAGTGTGTTATGGGTTTTGGATGAGAAAGATTGCACTCCGGGGTGTGACCTGCTTCACCGGCATCCACTTCTCTCTAGGGAGTTTACATGCACTTTAGTGTGATAGTCCCCGATTGGACAAGCCGGAGGGAAACTTGTCAAGAGTTGGGTTATGGATGATATGGATGTCATATTTGGATTTCTCTCATTTATCTAATCGATTTAGACATATTATTTGTCAAATTTCGATTTACGGATTTGTAGATATGAATTATTCAATATTAAATGGAAAAGGCAAATAAGTTAATTATTATTTGAATTCAAGAATATTTTAATTCAAGATTATTATTAATGATTCATTTCTTTTTATTTAAATAATTATTTGGATTCATAAAATAAAGGTGTGTGACATCATAGTCCATGGGTTAGTAGGATTGATAGGATACTATTGTCAGTAAAGCATCTGTTGTTTCTAGGTAGCTCATAGGGAAGGAACTAAGAAGTTAAGCGTGCTGGGGCTGGAGTAGTCTAAGGATGGGTGACCTGTGGGGAAGTGTTAGTAGAAGCGAGCAATTAAGATTGGAATTAAGAATGCTTAGAGATAAATGTGTCTCTAGTGCGATTAAGTGGTTAAACAATTCAAAAAAAATTGGGAATTTTTTTGAAAAAAAGAATTTGAAAAAAAAAATTAAACAAAATTCTGCCAATTCATAGGCCGACGGCTTTGCTGTCGCGGCAGCTAGGCTACGCCGACGGGGATACGCCGACGGCCACCGTCGGCCTACCCCTACGCCGACGGTTTTCGGCCTTTCCCCGACGGCAGGGGGCCGTCGGCGTCTTGGGTGTTTCCCGTATTGATTAGGTGGCATCTGAACAGATCACATGGAGAGATTATTGCTTTCCCAACGGCAAATCCACCCTGTTAAAAAAAGGGCAAATCCACGTGTTACCAATTGATTTTGCCGGGTGGACGTTGAAGTACTAACTCATCGTGCCCACACCTATCTGTCCGGTTGTCGTTGCTTACTGTACAAGGAAACGTGCAGCACGAATGCATGGTTCCACCTGGCCACCTCGATGCATGGCAATGCGAGCGAGCTAGCATGAATGGCTGGACTCCCCCATCTTTTTATGGGTGTGACTAATTTTTAATCGAATAATAATTAGCATAATTTTTGGTTAGGTGATGTTATCGGATGCTAGTTGTAATCCATGTTGCAACTCATAACTAACACGGATCATGATCATGAAAAAATTCAACGGTCCAGTTGCAATCTCAAATCAGTTGCAACCCAATTTGTAACTCATTAGTGCACAAATCACGATACAAATCCGACCATGTAGGAGCACTAACTTAGTTGTGATTTAGCCATGTTTTTACGACAAATGCCAGCTCGAATTCGGTGCCACGAAACGGTATGAACATTAATTTTCTGCAGCGTTACGTGTCTGAGTATTGAACTGTACAGTACCCGTAACTACTACTCCCTCCATTCCAAATTAGATGACTTCCATTTGTCCACATGCGGATGTATCTAGACATGTTACAAGTATAGATACATCCGTATGTGGATAAATTGAAGTCATCTAATTTGGAACGGAGGGAGTAGTACAGTAGTAATTAAGTTTATAATTAAGGTGCAGTGAGATGTTACAGGATGGAGAAGGCACTATAGTTGGTAGTATAAATTAACAAGCATTTGGTCCATGCCTGGATGCCTGGCCTGCGTGCGTGATCTAGCGTATATAAAGGCCACCCCGATGCAGCAGTTTCTGGCAGCACAGGCGAGCAGTAACAGCAGCACCGCAGCTCCACCGGCGTCGCCCTTGCGTTCGAGCCGGCCACCGAGGAGAGAGCAGCAAAGCATCATCATCAAGGAAGCGACCATGGCCGACGAGCACCAGGAACTCACCAAGGCCTTCTCAGGTTACTACACGAAACTACATTCGGCAATTAATTAACTGGTTCTAGCCAATCGACCTCTCTTCTTGACCGGCCGATCACTCGCTTGATCTGCAGGTCTGGGCGGTCTGGGCGTGGAGGAGATAGCGCTGGTGTCGGCTCTGGGGCGATGGAGGAAGCAGCCGGAGAAGCGGTCGCAGTTCCGGCAGGGCTTCCCGGGCTTCTTCACGCCGTCGGGGACCATGGAGCGGTGCTCGGACGAGTACGTGCGGCACCTCAAGACCGAGTTCTCCCGCTTCAAGAACCTCATGGTTTCTATGGGCGATGCACCCGTGGGAGCGCGACGCACGCTGGCGCACCGCGCGCTGCACAAAAGCACCACCCGCCACCGTCCTCGTCGAGCTCGCATGCACCCGCACCGCCGACGAGCTCCTCGGCGCCCGCCGCGCCTACCACGCGCTCTACCACCGCTCCCTCGAGGAGGACGTCGCCTACCGCCTCAAGGACAAGGAGAACCACCTCCTCGTCGGCCTCGTCACCGCATACCGCTACGAGGGCCCGCGCGTCGACGACCAGCTCGCCAAGGAGGAGGCCACTGCGCTCGCCGGCGCCAAGCCGCAGAACGAGGCGGTGGTGCGGGTGCTCGCCACCAGGAGCAAGCCGCAGCTCCGGGCCACCATCAGGATGTACGAGAAGATCAATGGCAAGCCGCTCGAAGAGGAGTTTGGCGGTGAGGCGCAGTGCCTGAGGGAGGCCGTGAGGTGCCTCGACTCGCCGGCCAAGTACTTCGGCGAGGTGATCGCTGAGGCGTTCAAGGAGGGCGCGGACAAGCAGGCCAAGGCTGCACTGACTCGGGTCGTCGTGTCCCGCTCCGACGCGGACATGGAAGAGATCAAGGAGGCCTACCTCAAGCAGCACGGAGCCAAGCTCGTGGACGCCGTTGCCAAGAACACCCACGGCCATTACAGGGACGCGCTGCTCGCCATGATCAGCAAGTGATCCATGAAAGCTTAACCAGAGCTGGCCAGTTTGCTCCCGTTTTTGTTATTTACTACTACTTCATTAATCGTTTTTCTATTTGCAGCGACAGTTCGTGGCTCCAGTATCACGCTCGCGAGTGAATAAAAGTAATAACTGCTCTTTTGAATTTGAATTGGCTCAACGAATTTGTATGGAGTCATTTTCCTGTTTTTTGGAACTGTTTTTTTTTTTTTTTGCTTTTTGGAACTGTTAACATGCAACAATCCACAAATATGCTGACCACATTTGCCTGACAAGGAAGCTTTAATCATGAAAACACTAGCAAGAAGTAACTTGGCATATTCACCCGTTTCCACTTCAAGTGCAGTAGAATCAAGATACAAATGAACTTCGAACATCCGTGTAAGAATGTAGATACGGTAAAAAGGCTGAAAATCATTCTGCCCAATTAAAGGTGAGAATAACAACCATTAGCCCTGTCTCTTGCTGTGATTCCGTTCCCCGCATCAAGCTAAGTTACTCCATGCGGGTGGGTATACGCAGACACGTATACATTTTGCGCATGCCTGATATAAGATCCAGCTTGGCAGCGATTGCCCCATCAGGTTTTGCCAAATCAATGATGTCTTTCCTCACGCTGCAATGGTGGTTCATAGGTCATCAACAATAATCAAGGACAGAGTTGGAAAGAAACTTTGAGACGAGACTCACAGCAACCATTCGCCTGTTCCTTTTGCAGCGGACTCGACATCTCTGTATAATCTATCAAGGTTGTACAATGCCAATCCAAACTTACAGCTTGCATCTTCCTTCTGTAAAGTGCAAAATTCAGGGAATCACTATCAAGACGTGTAGAAACCACAATGACTCGTCAACTAGAACAGATAATTTCAGATATTTACGATGAAGGTGGGCTGACCAATATAGGAAAGGTGAGGGTGTCCGTATGACCGTATTTGGTGAAACGACAAGATTTTTCAGATATAATACCATCCAGAATTCAATGTTCATATTTTAGGACAGGTAATAAACACCAACAGGATAGGGAATGAAACGTAAACTTGGAAACAAAGTACGTGTACACATGTAAATAAACATGCCCAGGTATACTAATTCAAGATCTTGATAAAATTACCATTTGGTTGACCATGCACGACTCTACATGCCGGAGAAGTCCCCATCGCTCCCATCGCTGACGCCGTGCAGTTCTACGTCTTCCTTTTTGGACCTAATTTTCATATTACTTGTCAAATTTAAGCTACGATCCTTGTTACTTTTTCACACACTTGTCCATAGTGCTCAGATAGCAAAAAATGTGCTGCATAAATAGGCAGGGACCAAAGTATCACGGTCCTATAGACCTATACTACTTGTCAGATGCCCCAGATGTAACATTGCATTCAAGGAAGTAATGACATAAGCTGATAAACATACGTGCATCACCAATGCTCGCACTAAATAGATTAGCAGAAGAGGAACATCATATGTAGGCAGAGCAGCAAGAATCTCAATCTTCTGCAACTGATCCCGTAGTAGGGCTAGGTCTGCTCTGCCCTGTGTAAGAGCAATTCAATTATCGGTGTCGAATATTAGATAAGAAAAAAAAGTATATGTATGTACTTTTATCAATAGTGTCAGGCAAATCTAGTAAACTTACTTCTGCTAAGCCAGACGCTTCTCAATCTGAAATATTCAAAGTTGGACATGAGAAAAATGAAACTGTACTTCAAATAAATGCACCCTGAATGCGCAAGCTGAAAGAACCTGAATAAGCATCGCAAGTGGTAATTCTCCATCGAACTCATTCTGAATTGGCGCCGATTCCTCATCATATCTGTATTAATGTATATATAGTCCAGTGGCCAAATAAATATAATAAATAATCCTATTCACACTTCACTTAGATGGTTAAATGAATGTGAACTGTCAGTTAACCAATGAATGAAAGAAGCACCATCTTAAATAAGTCTTTAGAGTAATTATTCAAACAAATAATTAGAAAACACCATGGAAAATTAGAAAGCTTGTGTTGATGCATTGATAGAAAGAAACAATTTTTACGCCAACACTCACGACAAGCTACAACCAACCGTCAGATGCTTTGGTAAGAAAACTTTCAGATCTTGTATTGCATGATTCCATCCCATAATGTACTTCTAGGATTTTGTTTTTTAGGATTTGGTCAATCCATGTTAAATACATATCTTTTCTTTTAAGGACACGGATGTTAAAGATCAATCCTCATGGTGGTTTGAACAAAATATGATTTAAATACTCTGGTGTATTTCATAAATAACTTCAAAGCAAGTTCTACATATTCAAAGAAGAAGAAAACTAATAAACTAAATTACATAATTTTGAATGAAATAACCGTAACAGAGTGTAATCATCACAAGACCAGAAGTAATAGGAACAACTTGCGGTGTCCAACAAACTATTTTTTTCTTGATCATTAATTATAATCAGTCATTGTCAATAGTTCAATCATACAAAATGATCTAAACAGGTAGAGTGAGCAAAACTTGATGGCCGCCGAGATGATCAATTGCAGGTGCGACATGGCTAACGGTGTTCCCTGCGATAGGCATAGGCTAATTCTAATATGTAGTGTGTGCATTCACGGTGACCTAGTTGTAGACGGGTAACTATAATCAACTACTTTCTTCTATCAATGCGCCAAGGCAAAGCTTTGGCATTTTCTTGAGAGAAAAAAATTAATATAGCCCCTTTGATTTATAACCTGTAGCTTATGGTCAGCCTAGTTTGACAAGTGTAAAAATAAAACTCGATGGGTGTGTTTATTCGATAAATGAATACTAGTATAGCAACAACATTGTACTAATATTTTATCAGCAAGCAAAATTCATAGTTGGATTCAAGAAAATAAAAATAACAGTCCGATTATTATAACATATTGGAGCAATAGCATTGGACAATAGCCTGTTCAATGACTCTTCAGTTTGTTGGAACTCTTGTTTCTTCACTGTAAGTTCATCTGTTGTTTCAAATGTCTGCAAGCGCTCATCTCCAAGGGAACTGGTCTAATTATTGTCAAAAGAGAACAAAATGGTCATGATGTGTGTACAATAACACTGCTAATTTTCAATTATAAAAAATTACATAGCATTCTTGTAGTGATGCTGTCTCAAATTCAGCGGTTCGACATAGAATTTTAATGAACATTTGAACAGTTTTATAATCTGTCATGCGCACATACCTAGGAGAGTAGGTGGCAAGAAGTTAATAAAATATGATGAAATTGGACCACATCCGCTACAATTTCCATAACAAGCTTCACGGCTTATAATACTATCTACTTTATTTTTTCTATGGTAACAAGTGCAAGTGTCTCCAATAAAGATCACATTAGTTTACTTCCATAAAATAGGTCAATACTGTAACAAAATGTACAGCTGGTAATACACAAGAAACCTGTTTTTGCTTTTTGGCAGACAAATATCTGGCAAGTAGACTAACAAACCCATGTTTCCTCTAGCACCTCACATACTATCTTGTATAAGCAAATCTAGGAATAACCAGAAGAGGTTTGCTCATCTGCCTCCATAAAATAACTTGATTTGCCTTCACTCAACTTACACTAGCATCATGCATCAGATAGACAGTGAATTACATATACAGAAGGTATCTTACTGGCTTATCCTGAAATATGGTCACCGACTCCTTGGAACACCGAATCCAGTTATCCATGTTAGAGCTTCCCACCAAGCTACTGTGACGTAAAAGCCATAGAGAACATGCAGAGATACCTATTGCTCCACATGTGTAAGGTAACCAGTATATGGTCATCCGACTTGGCTTTTATGGCTTGAAACCTATTGCAGAAAAGCTTACTTTAGATGAATTATGCAATATATTGCTTTATATTCCCTCCATCCAAAATTAGTTGACACAGATTTGTCTAGATATGGATGTATCTACACACTAAAACACGTATAGATACATCTATATTTAGACAAATGTGCATCAACTAATTTGGGATGGAGGGAGTATATTGGGATTCTAAGCAATGCGAGATACTTATGACATGAATGAGATCCAAATTTGAGTTTGAAGACATTATAACTGATACCTGAGGAGTGACAGTTTCGTAATCCTACCATATTTCAGAAAAGAAAGCACGTGTGCATGGCATAATGAATTGTTCTATGCGTGGAATTTTTTTCCGCCGGCATAAAATGTTCTACAAGTTGCACAAATAGCCAAACAGATAACAGTAGAACCTTTGTTAGTATAAACTGTACCTTTATTACGCTTTCGACCACCAGTAGCAACAAACCCATGATTGGACTACTTCGGATAAGCTGCCTACTTATCTACTTGACTACTTCCTAGTACTTATTTCCATCCGCTAGAGATGGCAACTAACACAGGGGTCGTGTCCTGATTTGATTGGGCAAAGAAAGAATAAAGAAGTTCATTCTCATATCCAGTCTTGTGTCTCCCTTGAAGAACCGTCACTGCGGTCGGAAGTAGAAGCACCACATGTGTTGCTGTCAAAAGGGAGGGTGGTTACCTGAGAGGAAACAAAAATGTCTAGCTTCTCAAGGTTTTGATAGATCAAGCTTATCGCATTTGTTGATATGGCCTCTGTCCACTGTGAACTCTCGATGTCAAACTCTGGCAATTTTTCGAAGAGAAGTTGACATGAGTTTCTGTCATGTGTATTTACTAGATTTTGCCCCTGGAAACATGTAATTAAAACTACACTTAGCACATCAAAGAAGCAAATCTGCATAGTGTTTACCTAAAACATTAAAATACAAGAAGGGCAAATATTCCATACCTCATTGGAATTTCTAATAGATGTCTCCAATTTGGGGAAGACAGTGTTCAAAACAACAAATAGATTATATAGTGATTTATCTGAGCTTTCAGTTAGTCCTTCCACACATTTACTAGTTTCGGAATAAACCTGTAGAAAAAGAAAACTAGAGTCAACTTCATGTATATGATTATGTAGCAGAAACCAAAATTATATAAGAGAAAATCAAAGATGCGTTTTGAATCTAACTATGCTCCCTCCGTTCTAAATTATAAGATGTTTTAGATATTTCAATATGGACTACATACGGTCTGAAATGAGTGAATCTACAGTTCTCCACACTAAAACGTGTCTACGACTCTACGTACATCCGAATCATAAAAAGCTAAACATCTTATATTTCGAAACAGAGATAATACTTTACATAAGTTTTTTTTTTGGTCGTGGAAAAGAGATTCTGCTAGGTTGAAAATGAACATAATACCAAGAAAATTTTACTCTTCCCAACATCAGTTCCCACTGCTTTATTATAAAAGACTGTTAAACTATACAAACCTCAGCAAGAAAAGCAGCCAAGCAGTGTTGTATACTAGTCAGGCCAGCATGTTTGTTCTGATCATATCACATGCAGAGTCCAAGAGGTAGTCAGATCTCAGATGGACTTTTGAAGCTCGTGAGTGTATTCAGCGTTTGGCATGTTGCTTCAACAAAGGCCCTTGGACCTCTCTGAAAGATCATAAAACACATTTTCTGCAAACTTGTCCCCTGAAATACAGAAACAATAAGATACAGTTCTCTGTGTACAAACAGTGCAAAAACACTTCAAAGGTTTCTGAATGAACTTAATACCTCAGCTCTGGACAGCCAAAAAGTTAAGCTTTTCTCAATACTATGCAAATTGCACAGGGTGTGCTGAACAATATCTTCTAAGATGGCGCGGACTATGGCTATATTACCAGTATTCCTGCAAATAACAGACACTACAGCAATGGCGAGCTATGCCGACGGCTTTTTGTCGGGGCCGTCGGCATAGGCTCCGACGAGGAATGTCCATCGACGCGGCCGTCGGCACAGGTTTAGCCGTCGGCACAGGGTCTATGCCGACGGCAAAGCCGTAGGCATAGCTATGTTTTTTTTTCTGTTTTCGTTTAATATGAAATAATTCATATCTTTAAATCTATAAATCGAAATTTAACAAATAAAATGTCTAAATTGATTAGAAAAATGAGAGGAATCCAAATATGACATCCATATCATCTTTTTCATCATGCATATGACTTTTTGCAACAAATTATGCCACGGGTCTATTTTGACCATTTTTCAAAAAATAAAAGAATGTGAAAAAATACCCAAAAAAATAAATCCTTTGGCATGGACTCCTTATATGTGTACTAGTTGTTAGGGAAAATGATAAACTTGAGTTTTGAAAAAAAATTCCATAAAACTTCTTCACAAAAAGATCAATCAGCTATAAACATGTATAAGTTTCGAGTCAAATGACCTAGATATGATCATCTATGTACCATAGTTTGTGATAATGTGCCCATATTTGACACATAGGTTTGTCTTGTTATGACAAACAATGTTGCAGAACTAAGTTTTTTCAAATTATGTTTATAAATATCATTTTTCATTTCTTAATTGTAAAAAATGACATTTTTTGTGAAGCAAGTACAACAAATATGGTGCAAAATGGCACCCATCCAATTTCCACACAAAGTAGATCATATTTGATGGACAATCCAGAAATATTATGAATTTTCTCGGTTTCTAACTAATTTCGCCTACTTAAATGACTTTATGTCTATTTTCTGAAAGTAATTCAATTTTGAACTACAAGTGGTGATAGTTTACTCTGAAAATTTTACAAAAATCATTTTAAGATACAACAATAGTGGTAATATCACAGAACCATCGATGGTTTTAAAAAATGCGACCCCTTTGGATGAATACACACGACAGCCATTTTGATCGTTTTTTCGAAAAATAAAAGAAAGTGAAAAAATACTCAACAAAACAAATCATTTGGCATGGACTCCTTATAAGTGTACTAGTTGATAGAAAAATGATAAACTTGAGTTCTGACAAAATTTCCATAAAACTTCTTCACAAAAAGGTCAATCATCTATAAACATGTATAAGTTTCGAGTCAAATGACCTAGATATGATCATCCCCGTGCCATAGTTTGTGATAATGTGCCTATATTTGACACATAGGTTGTCTTGGTATGACAAACAATGTTGTAGAACAAAGTCTTTTCAAATTATGTTTATAAATATCATTTTTCATTTTTTAATTGCAAAAAATGACATTTTTTGTGAAGCAAGTACAACAAATATGGTGCAAAATGGCACCCATCCAATTTCCACACAAAGTAGGCCATATTTTATCGATAATCCAGAAATATTATGAATTTTCTCGGTTTCTAACTAATTTCGCCTACTTAAATGACTTTATGCCTATTTTTTGAAAATAATTCAATTTTGAACTACAAGTGTGTGATAGTTTACTCTGAAAATTTTACAAAAATCATTTTAAGATACAACAATAGTGGTTATATCACACAGAACCTTCGATGGTTTTAAAAAATGCGACCCCTTTGGATGAATACACACGACAGCCATTTTGATCGTTTTTTCGAAGAAAAAAAAAGTGAAAAAATACTCAACAAAACAAATCATTTGGCACGGACTCCTTATATGTGTACTAGTTGCTAGGAAAAATGATAAACTTGAGTTCTGACAAAATTTCCATAAAACTTCTTCACAAAAAGGTCAATCATCTATAAACATGTATAAGTTTCGAATCAAATGACCTAGATATGATCATCCCCGTGCCATAGTTTGTGATAATGTGCCCATATTTGACACATAGGTGTGTCTTGGTATGACAAACAATGTTGTAGAACTAAGTTTTTTCAAATTATGTTTATAAATATCATTTTTTAATTGCAAAAAATGACATTTTTTGTGAAGCAAGTAAAACAAATATGGTGCAAAATGACACCCATCCACTTTTTAAACAAAGTAGGCCATATTTATAGATAATCCAGAAATATTATGAATTTTCTCGGTTTCTAACTAATTTCGCCTACTTAAATGATTTTATGCCTATTTTCCGAAAGTAATTCAATTTTGAACTACAAGTTTATGATAGTTTACTCAGAAAATTTTATAAAAATCATTTTAAGATACAACAATAGTGGTTATATCACAGAACCATCGATGGTTTTTAAAAATGCGACCCCTTTAGATGAATAGGCACGACGGCCATTTTGACCGTTTTTTGAAAAAAAATAAAAGAAAGTGAAAAAATACTTAAAAAACAAATCCTTTGGCATGGAGTCCTTATATGTGTACTAGTTGCTAGGGAAAATGATAAAATTGAGTTTTGACAAAATTTCCACAAAACTTCTTCACAGAAAGATCAATCATCTATAAACATGTATATGATCATCCCCGTGCCATAGTTTGTGATAATGTGCCCATATTTGACACATAGGTATGTCTTGGTATGACAAACATTGTTGCCAAAAATAATTTTAAAAATAATTTTATAAACATCATTTTACATTTTTTTAAGTGTAAAAATAACTTTTTTAATTAAGAAAATACCAAAAATATGTTACAAAAAGTCATATGCGTGATGAAAAAGATGTTATGGATGTCATATTTGGATTCCTCTCATTTTTCTGATCGATTTAGACATTTTATTTATTAAATTTTGATTTACGGATTTGAAGATATGAAATATTGCATATTAAATGTAAAAAGGAGAAAATAAAGTAAAATAAATTTTATTGTTATTTATTCAAATATTATTATTACATAATCATTGTTATTTATTCAAATAAATTTTCAAAATTTAGACAATAAAAGTGTAACATCATGACCTAGGGGTTAATATGTTCGATAGAATAATAACATTAGTAAGTTCTAACATCTCATTTGGAAGCTAATTTAGAAGGAACTCAAAAGTTAAGCGTGCTTGGGCTGGAGCAATCTGAGGATGGGTGACCGAACGGGAAGTTTGACCACCGAGATAAGTACTTTGACCTGAGATTAAGTCCTAATATGTAATTAGAAATTGTGTGTGGCTAAGTTGGAAATTTCAAAATTAAAAAAACATAAATTAGAAATTAAAAAAAAAAAAAAAAAAATAATTTTGAAAACATATGCCGACGGCTAGACCTATGCCGACGGGTTTCTAGGCTATGCCTACGGGCACCTATGCCGACGGACCTATGCCGACGGTGGCCGTCGGCATAGCCTATGCCGACGGTAAAAAGACCTGTGCCGACGGCAAAAGGACGTCGGCATAGGTGGCCATTCCTGTAGTGAGATAGTCAAACAAAATTAGCCCACATGTCCAATCTATCTCAGGTATTCACTCAAGCAAAGTGATCGGTTGCCTATATGGTATCTATTGTAGTGGACAGCTCCTAAAGACATAAACACATTAGCACAAGTTCCTCACAAACTACCCGTAATCTGTAATCCAAAATCTGCACAAATCTACATTCAGAAAGACACACACCGCGGCACACTAGTCACATATGTCGATGAGGGTTTCTCACTCGGTGGAGTCAGCCGCGCAACCGTCGATGGTAGCGGAGAGCAGAGTCTCGGCGTCGGCAGCCTCAGAAGAGTGGTCGGCGGAGATCGGAGACGACCAGGAGGCGGGTTTCCTTGCTCGGAGGGGGGCCGCGAAGAAGGAAGTCCATGAGCGAGGGGACGCCGCCGGAGAAGCGGCAACCGGGTTTAGGGCCTCGGTGGGGCTACCTGCGTTAGGGCTCTACGACGGCGGCGGCGAGGTTGCCATTGGATCGGGGGAAGGGCAATGGTGGCGGGTACTGTCTTTGAATTCTTTCGGAGTTTTGAGGGAGGGGTCGGCCTAGTTTTCCTTCCGCCTCAAGTTGGTGGACTTTGTGTGTAGAGTTTTTTTTTTTGAATTTTCCATATATAAAAATAAATAAAAAACACACCAGCAAGCCACCTCATTAAAAACCTTCAGTCCCTCAGTACCCAGGTAAGGAAAAGAGTACGTCTGAAACTTGCTGCCTCAAAGTTCGAACAAAGTTACATCGTTAATTACATCAAGAATAATAAAACTAGGGGATCACCATCCCAAACAAACGAGCTATCAGAATCATAAGCAAACCGAGCTAACTTATGAGCTACTATATTAGACTCTCGACTGCAGTGGCGAACTGTAATCGATCCAATATTTGCAGCTCGGGTGAAACAGTCCACTAGAATTGCCGTATAGGGACTTCAGACTTCAATCTCTCCATTATAAGCTTGACATAATTCCAAGCAATCAGATTCTATAGTAGTTGGAGAGCAACCCATTTGTTCAATCAACAGTAAACCTTTTTGCAATGCCATGACCTCTGCCGTTGCTGCATCAAGAAGATTGGACAATGGCCAATAGCCTCCAGCCACTGCCTCCCCTCTGTCATTACGAAGAACAATTCCCGCAGCACCATCACCATTAGGAAAGAAAGCAGCATCAATATTCAGTTTATACGAATTTCTTGTTGGTTTTGACCATGTTATTTCATGTGGTTCAGCATTCGACTTTGCACCCTGATAATTTGATGTCAAGGCTAGAATGGCAAAAGCTGAGTGATGGTGTATGGACCAGCTCACCTTTTACAGCTTCCCTACGTTGCCACCAGATATACCACGCTCCTACCGCAATTGCTTCCTTGAATCCAATAGATCCTAATGTTGGGACCATAGGGCTTTTTGATCTCAGAATCTCCTCTAGCACCACCGAGCCTGATCTTTCCGTTGGCAGAAAAGAATCAATTGCCTCCACAAGACCCAACGACTTCCAAACCTGCCGAGCACGTATACAAGAAAACATCAAGTGTTTTATATCTTCCGGACCCCTCTCACAAATTGGGCATTGAGCAGTTGTTTTAATGTGCCTCCCCGCTAGAACAGCCAGTCCAGGTATCGTTCCATGTAACGCCTTCCAAGTGAAGATTTTCACCTTTGCCGGCACTTGTAGATTCCATAGGATTTCCCATACAGGATTACACTCGGAATTTCCTTGATCATCAGCACGATTTACCTTTTGCCCAAATGAGTGCCACCATTGAGCATAATAGGCAGACCGAACTGTAAAATTATAGGATTTTGATAGATGCCAAGCAACGAAATCTTATGTCATATTTGCGTTTAAAGGAATTTTCAAAATCCTTTGCACATCAATTGGTTGAAATTGTCAATAATTAACTGTTCATCCCAAGTATGAGTTTCAGCATCAATCAGTTCATCAACAGTCTGAAGTAAGCATTGGCCCTTTGGGTTAGGATCATCCGTGATGGACTTCCAGGAACCCAAGGATCTTGCCAAATATTGATATGTGAACCCGACCCAACTCTCCAAATATGTCCACGCTTGAAAGTGCTCAACCTGCTACAATACTCTGCCAAGTATAGGATGAACCACTCTTAGGACCAGCTTTCAGGAGATCCCCATGCGGATAGTATTTCGCTCTCAACACTTGTGCACAAAGAGAATCTGGTTTTGTAATCAATCTCCAGGCTTGTTTTGCTAGCATAGCTAAGTTAAAGGAATGGAGATCTCTAAAACCTCCCTCCATTTTTCTTTGGGATACACATACGCCACCAAGCCATCCAATGCATCCGACGTGCTCATCAGTTTCACCCCACCAAAAACTTGACATTGCATCAATCATTTCCTTGCATAACTTCTTCGAATTTGAAAAACAGACATAGCAAAAACAGGAATAGCTTGAACTACTGCTTTTAAAAGAATTTCTTTACCTCCCAAAGATAATAGCTTCTCTTTCCAAACTTCTAATCTCTTGATAATTCTCTCCAGAAGGTGAATAAAACTGTCACTTCTATCCAGACCAACCATGGAAGGGAGACCTAGATACTTATCCGAGAGAGCTTCAGTCATGATATTTAATTCCTCACAAATCTCAGCTTTCAAATCCACCTCAACATTTGGACTGAAAAAATGCTACACTTTGCTGCACTAACCATTTGTCCCGAGCTTGCACAGTATTGTTCAAGCACCTGTCTCAACGAGGTTGCATTAATCATATTTGCCTTCATAAGAATTAGGGAATCATCGCGAAAAGTAGATGAGATATCGATGGTGCATTTCTGCAAACCCTAACACCTTCAAAGCCACGAACCTCCTCTCTATGAGCCAGAAGACTTGACAGCCCCTCTGCACAAATAAGAAACAAATAGGGTGATAAAGGGTCACCTTGTCTCAGCCCTCTTGAAGGAATAAACGAATCTGTCTCTTGGCTGTTGAATCTGACTTTGTATGAAACCGAACGAACACAAGCCATCAGCAGCTCCACTACAGATGAATGAAAACCCAGGCGAGTCAGCATGCTCTCCAAAAAATTCCATTCCACACGATCATAGGCTTTATGCATATCTAACTTCACCGCACAATAGCCCCACTTGCCCTTCTTTTTTTCTTGATCGTATGTAAACTCTCGTAAGCCAAAAGAATATTATCAGTGATTAATCTGCCAGGGACAAAAGCACTCTGGACAGGAGAGATAATTTCATCTAGGACAGATTTAATACGAAATGCAATCATTTTAGATATTACCTTGTAGAGCACATTGCAGAGGCTAATTGGTCTATATTGGGAAATAGACTCAGGATCATCAACTTTTGGAATAAAAATTATGACCGTATCGTTCCAACCATCTGGAATCTCCTTATTATTGATTGCACCAAGAACTTCAGTTGTTAACTCCCCTCCCAAAATGTTCCAACACTTTTTGAAAAAATTGCATGTAAACCATCTGACCCGGGGGCTTTCATATCCCCAATGGAGAAAAGATCTTTTTTAACCTCTTCCGGGGTGTATGGCTTCATCATATTTTCATTCATTGCTTCTGAAACCTTAGGGACCACCTTGTCCAGGACAAGAGCATCAGGCTCCTCAATTTCTGTTGAAAAAAGACCCGAAATATCCTGAAACCATCGGGTTCAGAACTGAAGTACCTTCAAGCCAAGCACCCGAGTCATCTTTCAGCTTCTTTATCATATTCTTCTTCCTTCTTGCACTAGCAAAATTGTGGAAATAGCTCGTATTTTTATCACCATGTTGTAGCCAATTCAGTCTACTTCTTTGTGCCCACTTTATCTCTTCTTGTTCGAGCAGGAACTCAATCTCTCGAGCTAGCTCCGATTGCTTTGCAATATTCTCATCCGAAAGAGTGCCAGCTGCCACCCTTTCAAATTCCTTTCTCGCGGTACGCAGCCTCCTGTTGGTACTCTGTAAAACCGTGCGATCCCATTTATGAAGTAGATCATGTACCACTGCTAATTTCCCTGCCAAACCCCCACTGCCAGCACGTAATTGTGATTGTTCCCAAGCATTTTCAACTACGTTTGGAATCGGGATTCCTTCAGCCATTTCGCTTCAAACCGCAGCACTGACGGCCCACAAACTTCTTGTTGGGCCTCCACCTCCAAACACATCAAGATCGGGCGATGATCTGACTGGCCGTACTCTAAGTTTTGAAGAACTGCTTCTCCAAATCTTGTTTTCCATGCCTCGTTTGCTAAAGCTCGGTCCAGACGTTCTCTGATGCCCGCCCTGTGCCAAGTGAACTTTTCGCCAACATAGCCACAGTCAGATAGTTCGCAATCGTCAATGGCATTTCTGAAGTTCTGCATAAATAGCTCCGGACGAGGGTTCCCACCCTCCTTCTCAAACTGATATAAAATTTCATTTAAATCACCCATAACTAACCACGGTAACTTAACAGTTGCATGCAGGTCTCTCAATGCCTGCCAAGTGAGATGCTTATCCTGCCACCTAGGTTCCCCATACATACCCGTAAACCTCCACACACTAGCATGACTGTCTCCCACAAAAACATCAATGTAATTGTGTGTCTGTGCCTTAACGAGACAGTCACCTCTTTCTTCCACAGAAGTAGCAGACCACCTTTTTGCCATCGCTCCGCACAACCTCTTTAAAATCCATCCCTAGCTTCCTCCTTAAGCATTCCGCCGGCCACTCATCAAGATGGGTTTCCGAGAGGAACACAATATCCGGGTTACACCGCTTAACAAGTTTCAGCAGTCCACCTGTTGTCATGACCTTTTGGAGGCCACGACAGTTTTGTCCTAATATTTTCATTGCATCCGACAACCTCCTCGGAGGTCGCCGATATCAATTTTTGGTTGTCCTCACCATCAACCCTCGATCTTTTTGCCAACTGAACCTTCCCGGTGTAGAGTTGATAGGGTCAGTCACCTCATTCGCCACCACATCCTCAGTACTTTCCTCAACTATGTCAGTCATGTTCTCATTTTCTGTATCCTGCGCCTTTCCAGCAGGTTCAGTATGATTATCGTATGTGAGCCGTTTCCTGCTATTGAGATCCCTTGCGCGCCCATCATCCTCATACATGTTCATCCCTCTTCCAAAACTGTTATTTTGCAGATCATCTTCAAAACCATCATCCCGGAACCCAGCTCTTGCCGTCCCCTTCCCATAAAAGGGGCACGGCCACCCATTGGTCCACGTCCAGCTCCACGACCCCGACCTCTGCCACGGCCTCCATCAGCCAGAATAAAATTTCCCCACTGCATCTTCTCAGTATCATGTTCTCCCGTACCGCATTCCTCATACCAATGTCCTATCAGTCCACGATGATGACAGAAAATAGGGAGCTTCTCAAACTGGATTTGATAAAACTCCTTTTTTTGGTTCTTTGTAATGGACACAAATCTAGAGAGCTTTTTATGAACATCCACATGAACCCTAAATCTAGCAAATTCTCCCGCAAAACCAGCCGGCAATTTTGTCTGAACTTCCTGCACTAAGCCCACAGTTCTGCACATACCTTTGATGATTTCCTCTTTCATGTAATTATCCGGTAATTTGAGCACCCGCGCCCAAACATCCAATCTATCCAGCACAATCGATCCAGGGTTTTGAAACCCATCATATTCTTCAATCAGTAGAACTTGGTTCCTGAACAGCCAAGTCCTTGATTTGTAGCTTTGTTCCAATCCGCCAAGCAGCCGAATTGGATAGTAAACAGGTTATCATCAATCTTCCTCCACTTTACCTCCTTTGCCGGATTCCATGCCGATCTCATATCCGCGTATAGGGCAGTTGGGCTAAAAACCCCTGTCAGTGTGCACCTTCGCGATCGCTAGCCACTTCGCCGCTTCTTGATGATCAGCAACTTCCTCCTCCCACACGAAGTCGTCCTGTTCATCCTCAAGCAAGTTCAATCTTCCCAGCAGGTCCTCCACCCGAGCCGATCTCGGTTTAGAAGAACCACTCGACTCTCCCTTGTCGCCCATCGCTTTTCCGCCCGCAGCAAACCCTAGACACCTATGAGCCGAAGCCAGTAGGATGCGCACAACACCTTCCTAGATCCGCTCGCCAACTGAGAGAGTTCCAGGAACAACGATCGTCCGTAGACGAGCTATCAAAACTCACGACGTCGCCGCCGCCAGAGAGAAACCCTAAGACGTCGTTAGGGGAGAACAAATTTAAAGCCATGCCTTCCATACGAGTACGAAGTTAGCTGGCTAGCACGAGCTACTTTGTGTGTAGGAGTAGTTCGTAGTTCGTACGACAAGCTCATCAGTCTAAGGGCATCTCTAGCCGTTGTGTCCTCCCAGGTCGAATTCTGGCGCTATTTTGGGCCGCCTGGGGGAGGCAACGCGCTATTTTGCGTCCTGGGGGCGGCGTTTTCCCAGCCGTGCCGAAATCCAGGATCAAGCCCATAAATTTTAAAAAATACAAATTTGGGCGAAACTTTGAATTTAGGCGAATTTCATTCATATATGGGGGAAATTCGCAGTTCTTACCGATTACATACTAGAAACTTAAAATAAAAACTTAAAAGGCGATCTACATGCCGTTCTACATGCCCAGCTGGCTGTAGAAGATAGTGTAGTCGCCGTCGTCGCCGTCAGTCGCTCGGGCTTCGGCGCGCTGGGGCCTTGGTCGTCGTCTCCGCCGTGCCACCTGCTCGGCCCGGGCGCGCTGGTGGCGTCGTCCTTGTCGTCCTCGTGGAGGATGATGTAGGGCGGGGCGGCGGGAGATGGAAGGCGATGGCGAGCTGGCTGGGGGCCAACGACGAGCCGCCGCCGCACGCTGCTGGTGCTCCACTCGTCGAGGAGCGCTGATGGCGCTCCACCACTTCCTTCGCGTGCATCTCACGCGACCAGGCTTGGCGAAATCATCGTCCGCCGGGAGGACGTCGTTGAGGGAGGCGGCGATGGCGAGCTTCTCGCCGGGGAACTCCTCCGAGTCCTCAGCCGCCTCCATCTTGATCGCAGCCCTGACGTACTCGGGCGGCGCCTCCCACTCTCTCATCGGGGCCTTCTTCTTCTTGGACGAAGATTGGCCGGTGCCAGGCTCCGTCTTGGGCCTGACGAAGCGAGGTGGCCGCGGGGAGGCGACGGGGCGCGGCGGCCGGAGTTCAGGATGACGCCGCCGCTGGGCCTCCTTGGCGGCGTGGCCTCGGCTCGGGCTTGACCCGAGCGAACGCCGGCGTCGAGGAGGAAGGCGGCGTCGACGATGAGCGCCGCCCGAGGAAGAAGAGGATGAGGTGGCGCCCATCCTCTGGGGCAACCACGAGCGTGGAGCGCGCGGCGGCATCGTTAGCCGCGGTGATGTGCTCCAGCACGTACGCGAGCGTACGCCCTGGAGCACCCCACCACTGCCGCGGCCGCCGGTGTTCTTCCGCCCCTTCACAGGGCCGTTGCACCCTGTGTCTCCAATTCCCGGGCGTGGCGCTGGGCGAAGTACGACGTCCAGAACGCGTTGTTCGCCGGATCCCAACGCGGGTCCTCCGCCTGCTCCGGCGTGAGGGCCGGCGAGCACCTCCGGGATCGCCTCGACGCGGTCCACCCCTTCCGGCAGCGGCGGCACGGAACGTCGCCCGTGCTCAGCCTCCATGCGCCTTGGCCATGCTGTCCGCCGGGGGACGCGCATGTCTGGCGGCGCTGGATAGCCCGCCTGGTGAGCATTCTCACCTCTTATGGGTGGAGGAAGCGGCGGCCGAAGCCGTTCGCCTCCGCGTTGTCGCCGAGGAATCTTTCTGCCATTGCTCGGAATCGCTTGCGAGGAGAGGAGAAGGCGAGAGAGAGAGAGAGAGCAGTGTGCTCTGCCACGGCGGGGTGGGGATTTATATAGCGCAGGGGGAGGCGAATGGTGGCGCGCCATAACTCCGGCGCGTGGCAAGGGATTGGACGCGTCGGCGGTGCCGCTGACGGCGCGGCAGGCCACACGCCATAACTCCGGCAGGCTTTTGACCAGCGCGGGAGCCGAGAAGATGAGGACGCCGCGTTTTCGCCTCCACTTCGCGCCATTTTTGCCCAGGTCGCTGACAAGACGGGCCCGCCGAGTTTTGGCGCGCTTTCGCTTCGCGTCGGCGCCCCCAGTTGCCCCCCAGCAGCCTGGGTTCGGCCTGGGAGCGCCGGCGCTAAATTTGGCCCAAACGGCGCTATTTCGGTTCCTGGGGAGGCGACTGGGAGGATTCGGCGCTATTTAGGCCGATTCGGCGCTATTTTGGGCCCTGGGGGGCCGGCTGGAGATGCCCTAACCCATCCATTAATGAACAACTTAATTTTTTTTACGAAACGCGACAGCGTCACTAGCCGTAAGTCTTTTTGCAACGTCTCAAACATGAGTATTGCTCTCTCTGATTCACTGACACACTTATTTTAAATCGGAGGAAGTACACGACTATATGTGTTGTGTTGTTTCTCTATGTTTTGGATCATATTAAAGAGTTCGATTTGGACCATCTCCTTCTTTTTTTCATTTTCTTTTTAACAGGGACCATCTCCTTCACAAGTTCATTATGCCACACTAGAAGACAAGTGTGATCTCAAGAGGGATGGACAGGGGCGGAACCGGCCTATGACCTTGAGGGGGGCTAAATGTATAGCTTTAATGTCAAAAACTTCATGAGGGGGGCAGATTTGACCAAATTACTAAGAAATAAGAGCTCTAATGGCTAATGTTGTTCACAAAATCTGAACCATGGGGGTGGCGTAGCACCCCCTCGTCCCCCTTGTCTCCATCCCTGGGGATGGAGGGAGATGATTGGATGGCTAGAATGAGAAGAAGACTGATCTACGGTTATTTTTGTTTTCACACATCTACTTTTGCGCCCAAGTTAAGTCGATGCACTTTCCTAGGCTATATAAGGCTGCTCACAGTGGACAGTAACATAGAGTCGTAACATGCTGATGTTACTAGCCTGTGTTGCTACCTACACAGTGGGGAGTAACATATATATGTGGTTTCATATAAGACTTTATTTATTAAACTATAGACTCATTTTGTCTTGATAAGTGTGATGTTACACTAACTAGCTAAGTTGCCCCAAACACCTCTCTCCTCATTAACTAAATGCCACATAAACAAAATTGTCTTTAGATGTGTGATGTTACTAGCTAAGTTACCCCCACTTTGACCAGCCTAAGGCAATCGTAACCAGAGTAGAGGGCATCGATTATCATGCCAAAACATTAAAATATATCAATACACTTTTCCTCAATTTCTTATGCTTCGCCTCACTCTATTTGTTTCTTCCCTATATAGGCAACCAAATAGTCGACGATGCAAAGGAGGAGAGTGTACCAAAGACGGAAGCTGGCATTTTAAGAATAATCCCCTAAGAACATGTATAATGATGATGACTCAGTTGTTTGTAATTTTGGTGATGTGAAGGAAATAGAATGAAGAGATAGAATGAGTGTAAAGTTATAAACATTGTATGATTCTTTGTAGTATAGCTAGGGTTCAGAGATACTACGGATTGGGAGAATTATCCAACGACACACCAATTCAGTGTTGATACACGCTGTGCGTCATGCAAGAGCAGAATCGACAAGCACGCGGGCTTGGAGAAGGAGGAAGGGAAGTTCATGTTTCAGGGTTTACACTTGATCATGACTAAATGCCGATCTCAGAACCCTTGGTGGAGCTTAAGTACGTGTCGTCGTCATGGGTCTTGCGTCCTTGGGCCTTGCTGCTTGGTGGGCATGTCGCATCGCTTGGCGTTGGTCTGTTCTCCTCTTAGCCTTCAGAGCGAGTGGTAGATGTAGTGTCGTGACATTCTTACTCGTTGTCACATTTAGTACGGATAAAATAGACATCTTTCAGAGTGACATTTGTATATTTTGTCTATAACATTATATGTATATGACATGAAGTGGTGCTATAGACACCACCTAGCATGTCTAAACCAATGTACATGTCCTAAGGAAAATCCACGTCGGCAAATACATTGGAAAACGGTACGGTTAACCGCGACGGCATGGCTGAACAACACCAGGCATATGTGTTCTACGAAATGTACACTCAGCATGCACACGTCAGATGTGATGTTGATGCATGTAAAATGCATACATGAACTTTACATTTTATTACTTGATATTCCAACTTATTTGCATCATATATGGGTTATATTTATGTTTTATAATGATTTTAGGGGATAATTCACAATTTCCCCATTTATTTGGAATTAACCCTGCACTGGCAGAAAACCCTATTTTCTATATTTTTATGTTTCAGGGACCCAAACAACGTCCAAATGACCTAATATTTTACGGGCGTCAGTTTTTGGAAGGAACGAAGCGTAGGAGCGAAGGAAGCGAACAAACGGAGATCCGAGGGCCAAAAGAAGTGGGCCCACGCGGCCAGATTCCTTGGCCCCGTGGGACCCCCATCTTGGGCCTCGTGGCTCCGATGTCGTCCGTTTTCGTCTCCGTGGCTTCGTCTTGACCTAAAACCGACTATAAAAATAGTCTCCCGAGGAGTTTCGCCAGGAGGCGGGGAGAAACACAAAAACCACGAAACAGGAGACAGAAGGTTGTCGCCGGAGAAGATCGGAGGGGGGAAACGCCGCCGGAATCACCTTCGGAAGGCTCCTCCATCCCCCCTCCGGAGTCTCCATCAACACCATCGTCAAGACCAACACCATCTCCATCACCATCTTCGTGATCCACTTCATCCCCCTCATAGTTTGAGATTGTTCGAACCCTAGCTATTGTTTAAGTGCTATTCTACCTGTGTATGATTGGCTACTTGTCATTGTTTGGGGTGAGATTATATTTTCAGATTGTGTTGTATCCCTTATACCATTGAATCATATAGTGTCTTTGCGTTGTGAGTAGTTCTCTCATGTTCCTGGGGGCATAGGATGAATTGGCAATGATTTATATAACATGTGTTGATATTTTGTCTAGTTTTATCTTTTATGTAATTCTATGATGGTGTTGTGCGAACGTCGACTGCACATCACTTCACCTATATGGGCTCATAGGAGAACACCGTAGTGTAATGGAGTGAGGGAGACTTGTGAGGACATGTAAACCTGAGACCGAGTCATGAAGTTGCATTATGAGGGTATTAGTATCGGGGACCTTAGAGTGTAATGCTATGGTGGGACTTTATGTCTTAATAATTCTCGTGCAGTCATTTACTTGGCCACAAGATCCATCATAAGGGGTTTAGTTTATTTATTTAGCTATACCTAATATGGCTCCGTCCAAAGAAGATTAAAACTTGACAAAATATTTACCTTGTTGTTCTAGAAATATTTATGCCATGAAATCTAGGTAGCCCTTGGGAATGTTCTCCACTTATAAGAAACACACACTTGAGCTTGTCCTCTCGCTGCATAGAGGATTGGGCTTTCTCTCTTTGAGAGCTTTCACTTGTCATATTTTATTTTAGTTTTTTACTTTATTGCAAACTCTACGCCAAAAACCCAAAAACACTTGCATCATTTAATCATTTTAGTTTGTCTAGTGCATAGATAATAAGAGAAGTGACACTCTTATTTGAAAGGATAAACACTTATACCTTCTACTCCTCGTGGGATCGATACTAATACTTACACATCGAAGATTTCAACGATCCCCTATACTTGTGGGTATCAAGACATTTTCTGGCGCCGTTGCCGGGGAGTGTAGCGCTTAAGTTTTTATTCTTGTTTGCACTAGATATTTATTTTCAGTTTTGCATATACTCTAGTTTACTTTCAGTTTTGCAATTAGTTTAGTTTTACTTTCAGTTATATATATCAAAAAAACAAAAACAAAATAGAAAATGAAAAATACCAAAAAAAACTCGTGTTATGGGCATAAGTATGGATATAAATGATGCTTTGTTTAGACACTTGAATGCTGCTAAGATTGCCAAGGAATATAGAGAATCAAAGGAAGGGAAAATACTAAAAGGTTTCATGATGGAATTAAATTATATTGCTGAGGACTTGCTTTTACACCATGATGTAACTTGTATTTTTTGCTCTGAACAAAAAGATAAACATTTTGAATTTCAATGTAGGTTCCATGAAGAATGTGTTATTGCATCTTACCATACTGGTGATTATGCTTATTTAGGAATGGAACAAGTAGAGGAATTTGTTACTTTCAAGGCATCTTTTGAATTGCAAACCTTCATTCATGAAAATGAAACTTGCCATATAGCTAATAAATTTGGAAGAGAGATAGATTTTATTCTTGAATATTGCATAGACAACTTCTCTCAAAATATTTATGTTGTTGAATATAATGAGGCTCCCCAAGAGAGCACTGATGTTTTGCAGGAAGAGGAGGATAAAAACCTAAGCTTGGGGATGCCCATGCAACCCCAAGAAGATGTTGAAAATGATGAACAACTAAAGAATGAAGAGAGGAAACTTCCACCTTCACCACCTTTGGATGAGGGTAACACTCAAAATTTTGTTGATGATAAACTTTGCTTTTATGATTCTGATGATGAAGAGGAATATCAACCTATGTCTAATGAAAAATTATTGATAATAATTTTAAAAATGATGAGGAGTATGGTTTAGACATGTTTTATGATAGTACTCTAGATGATGGTCCTATTTTGCTTGATAATCCTCCATGTTTAGAACTTGTTACTAAATTATGTGGGGATAAAGATGATATAATTGTTGTTTGTGACAATACTCTCACTCATGAGAGTCCTACTTTGTCTTTGAATTCTCCTGATTACACTATAGAGGAGAAAAATTATTTTGATGATACTATGTCTCCCATTTATGACGATTACAATGATGAATGTGATATTTTCAGTCCACCTACTATTGAGGATAAAGTTTATTATGATTATGACATGCCTCCTATATATGATGATTACAATGATGATTATGAATGTTTTACTCCCACTATCACTAATAAGAAGGATTTTACTTATGTGGAGAGTATTAATACTTTTATGATTGTAGATAATGAAAGACATGCTTTATGTCATAATTATATTGTTGAATTCATTCATGATGCTACTGAAAGTTATTATGCGAGGGGAAAACATGGTTCTAAACATTTCAATATTATTACGTTTCCTCTCTTTAAGTTCAAAGTCTTTGTATAGTGGATCGATACTAATACTTACACATCGAAGATTTCAACGATCCCCTATACTTGTGGGTATCAGATGTACTTCGCTTGTTCCTTTTGTGTTTCGAGGAGCCTTGACAAGACATCCGTTCGCCATTGGGCACACGATACTTACAGGGTCTCGCTGGTGTTGGCCCACGGGAGTATCAAGCATGACTAAATACTTTTTCCGAATAAGAACTCGATCGAAACTCATTTGTTCTAAGATGAAGCAATCCCCTTTATTTTAGGCACTAGCAATAATCAACATCCATGATGCAACACAATCAAGAAGTGAAGGTGCACAACAGTCAACATTACAAGACAAGTTTATGTATCCGCTCATCTCTTCAAGGTCAAAGTGGGTGTTGTTGTGGACTTAGATCCACAACGGGATAACTACCAAGCAGAAGATAGTCAGACCGCATGGCTAGGAGGGATTGGGTAGACATAGGTTGAGGAGAGAGAATAACTAGGCAGAGATTAGATTGATTGTTCTTGCTTGTCACTAGGATACATGTCATACTTATATAATGGATGTTCAGACCCTTGACCTCTCCTGATACGATTAGATCTAGACCTTTCCTATTACAATTGAAATCTTTCCTAATCCTATACTATTCTAATGGACTCTTGCTATATATTTCTCTCTCATGGACTCCTTCCGTGCTGCTACTCCTGTCTTGATACTACCATGTCCACAACACTACACCCCTGCTGGACAAGCATCTTGTCCTCAAGCTGCAAGGTGGCAGCCAGGGTTGAAGTCCTTCATAGCTCCGTATTGATGTGATATTGTGACTCCATCCCCACGTTTTGCTGGAGCTCTTACCTAATTCTCTCAAGTATAACTTGTAAATCGAGTGAGGATTTTTGGCTCCCGAGCTCCGGTGCTCGCTTCAATATAAAAAATTCGAAAATCATATTTATGTCTTTTAAAAATTTATGAAAAACAATCCGGGAGTAGCCAATAGTATATCTCATAAACGTGCGAAATGTCAACTTTAGATACAGTACGTTGTATTTTAAGCTACACAAAAATGAGAAAAGTGTGGATCTAAATATGCATACTTTTGAATCTCTAGTTTTTATCAGATTTTGTTATTTTGTGTAGCTCAAAATACGAGGTATTTCAAATTGAAAATTTGCACGTTTGTGGGATACATCATTGCCTACATCAGGATTTGTTTTCATAATTTTTGAAACTCGCAAATGATTTTCGAATTTTTTTAACGGAGGGAGCACTGGAGCTCGGGAGCCGAAAACAATTCCCGTTGTAAATCTCCAGATCATCATGATTTCCAGCTTGGAGGTATACAGAATTCATATACAACATGCTTGTTTCCTGTATAGACCCCTGGGACTTAAATTCTCTTGATGCAAACCAAGGTAGTTGCAACCACCATGAAAGGATTTCGATTTTATTGTTCCCTTTAAGCACACACAAAAATATTTTCAGTGGAAAACATCTGTCCGAGATCCTCTCCCAGGAATATTTGGAACGTTTCTTTTTAACTAGCTGAATTTCAGTTGGCAATAGGATTCTTTCCAAGTCCCCTTGGTCGCATATACCCTTGACAACAGGTGTCAACAGAAATACGTTTACTAACAAAAAAAAATGTGAACTTTCAGTATACAGATTACGGGAGAAGTAATCTCTGGTGCAAATTATGGTCTCAAAAATGAATCACATGTAAGTTCATGACAGGGATGGATGACGTAAGCAGGTGTAATTCCACTTCAGTCCTTGAAGAACCCCCAGCTTGTCTGCCACTCCCACATTAGGCTTTGCCAGATTAAACATGTCGTCTCTCAAGCTGCAAAACGAAACGATTTGGTCCACTGGCCACTGACAATAATCCAAGAAGGAAGGCGGAAGAAATTTTAAGCCGAGACTCACCTTGACCACTCGTCTGTTTTCTTCGCGTGCGACTCAACAGCTTTGTATAATCTATCAAGGGTGTACAGAGTCAATCCGAATGTACAGCTCGCTTCCTCCTCCTGCGAAGCAGGAAATTCAGGGAATCACATGACAATTCTGGTGGCCCTCTCATAATGGAAAGGTTGTGCAGATCAATTACCACCGACAAGCTCGATAATCATAATTAACAAGCATGGTAATCAAAATTAAGAAACTAGCTAAACACCAGCAGGAAGCTAAATCTGACCTAGAACTTGAAATTAAATATGATTAAGCATCAAAATAAATATGTAGAATAGACTAAGCATCTAGATCAAATTACCATTTCATTGATCATGCATTTCTCAAACTCCTTAAGTCTTCTCTCTACAGCTATGAGAAGCCTCCACCGCTGCTGCTATGCAATCCTTCCTCTTCCCTCTGCACCTTGGTCCTATATTATAATCAATTTAATAGTTAGATACATTTAAACTGCGACCCTCTTAAATTTCCACGCACACCTGTTCACGGTTCAAATAGCAAATAGGACATGTTTCACGGTTCAAATAGCAAATAGGACATCTTGTGCCATATGCCTTAAATGTATTGCAATCAAGAACATAATGATGTAAGTCTATATACATACATGCATTGCCCATGCTCGCACTACAACGAGCAGCAGAAGGGAAAGAGCAAATGCAGGCAAAGCTGCAAGAATAGCAAAATTTATCTCATTTGCCTTGAGAATTTGATCCAGTTCCAGCATTGCCCTGCAGTTCAATTATCTCTGGCAGTAAGTATATAATATATATGTACAAAAATATATATACTCATGGTAGCAAACATTTTAAGAACTTACTCCTGAAGATCCAGTTTTAGCTTCTGAACCTGAAATCCCCAAAATTGAAGGTGAGAAAAATGGATGTTAATTTGAACTGAATGCACAAGAAATAAATAACCTGAATAAGCATGGCATTTGCTAGTTCCCCTTTCCACAGAGATTTAATTGGATTCATTGCTTCCTTCTCGTACCTGCATTAATGTACATATAGATCAATGCACAAACAAACAGGATCAATGTGGTCCATTTCACTCATTACTCAGATGGTTTTGACAATGTAAACTGTCAAGTCAGCTTTGAATGAAATAAACAACATCAAGCATTTACCCATTAAGTGATGATCCAAAACAAGTAAATGCACCCAAGTGGTATATCGAATGTGGGAGTACGTACATTCAGGAGTATGGAACCATTTTCCTATATTCAGGAGTTAAAATATATTATAACATGTAAACTTTGGTGTCCCAGGAGTGTAAGTTTTGGCATGACAAATATGAACTCACTTTTTCACGCACTTGCAATTCTTTCGGATGAATGTCGGTAATGAAAGTTCGTTCCATGTAATAGGTTCGAGGAAAGGTAACCATGTAGACTTGATTTCCCTTGTGATTTTCTTCGGCAAGTTCTCTATCTAGAACAAATTACAGTCCACTACTGTTATTTTTACAAGTTCCGAAACATATAAATAAGGGCAATCAACACTGTAATTTAGGTACTGAAATCATATATATTGAGTGCAATCCACGTTATGAAATCCTGTGAGTGGTTTTTATTTGTCTTTTTTTCACTTATCGTGCAGGTAGGTGGGAGGAGTTCAACCTGTTGGCTGTTTGAACATCCAACAGTGCATAGCAAAATTAGGAACATCCAACAGTGCATAGCAAAATTAGGGACTGTCTATTTGACATGCATAGCAAAATAGAAATCAATCGACTGTCAAATAGACAGTCCCTAATTCTATGGGGTGCAATTCCTAATTTTGCTATGCACGTCAAGGTTCTTTTGAACAATCAGTATGGTTATTGACAAATACCAAGGCCAACTATCTTGAATTGATATTATGAAAATTAATCAAATTCACCTCAAACATCCAACTTCCAAACATGACCTCTATTTTATCAACTTACAAACTTTTACTGAAGCAAAAAGTCCAAATCGTAACAAAAATCAAGTTGAAGTTGAATGGTCCAAATGGTAACTAAGCATTTCGTGGTCAACTGTTGGCTTTAGTTGCTGCAAAGTGGCAAGTACGACTGGATGGCAACCAGGAACACGCCTATGTGAAACCTTATGGAGGGATTGCTTATGTCCTTATAAATGTTCTTTTTTTTTCTAGGCCCCGGTGCCTGAAAACAAAGTAATTATCGGCCACCACTTTTTAACTTTTGTGAACAAAGGATCATAAGTTCCTGCACATAACGAAAATGTGCAGACAATATATTCCAATAAAAGGCAGCGGAAAAGGGTGGAAAATGTAGTATTTGCTCCAGTGAGCAACATGAAATCACAATATGAAAAACTGGAAGAAACTCAATATACAGGTGGCCATTGAACTTGCAACACTTGGTCTAAAATATGAATATGAGCATGCCACAAGGTATACATAGTTAAATATTCAAACAGCCTTACCTTTTCATTACAATCTCCATCAACTCTTGCGGTGATGCATCTTTCGGCAGATTTTGTTCTGAAGTTTGCTCAACAAAGGCAATCAACATCCTATACATTAAACAAGTAACCAGGCTGGTTAAATAATTGAAAATGTAATTTACAGTACTCCATGTATTTCAGAACATAAATGCAAACACTGATGTTTTACATATTCGACAAATAGACTTGTATTCTGACAGATTACGCCACTAAAAACAAAATATAATATTACCAATAATAGCAAACGAAAATTACAGGAAGAACAGCATTCAGGTGCCGGGATTAGCAGGTTTTTTGTTTACATGTTACTAATGGATGCGGATTCATAACAACAGTTCAATCCTACAGAGTGATGTAAACAGGTTCGGCCAGCAAAACCTAGTTTCGATGCGCAGTTTCATATAGCCTGTAGATTTATAGGTTGTAACTTGTGGTTAACCTAGTTTGACAAGAAAACATTAGGAATACATGAGCCTAATAATTTATGGACAGAAAACTAAATGCTCAGATTCGTTTAAATTTAAGAGGAGTGCTTCTACTTTTTCCAGAACTTTATTTGCACAGAACTCAAAGTGTCTACTCCGTAGGTACTTAGTGCAAGGGCAAGTCCGTCTTTTTTTCCATAGCACTACGGGTATGGCCCGAAGCCCAAGTCAGTATTGCTAGTTGGATGTCAGTATTGTGCAAAAAGGCCTACTTAACCCAACATACTGACCAGATCAGCCACTGCTGCAGTTTCCGAAACTATGCTTTGGCATATAGGGGGTATCATAGCAGATGTGTGCCGTGGAAGTAGTACGTAGGCATGTAGCAGGCAAGCTACCACATGCTAGCCCCCCCCCAGTTTACGTAGCCTACAAGTAATGCCTAAGAGTTTGAATTAGATTGGACTGACGAGGAGTGAGGACAGCATTGTGTTAAGGAAATTTTATTCGCCATATAAAATGTTGCACATTATTACTCGTAGAACAAGCAAGAAGAAATTATTTTATGATTACTACCTCCTAATCAGGAACCCTCTCTCTTAATACTATGATTACTAGTACTTCCTAATCAGAACTCGTCTCTCATCTGTAGTATATTTCTACCCATTATTTAAGCCACGCAGTCATAGCCCTCTTCCATATGGTATTTCATTATCTACTGCGTCGTGCCGTCGTGAACTAAGATTCATGACAATCATGTACTACTTCTAGACTGCTAGTCATTCCCCAACTATTTCTGCCTTCAATAACTGGAAAAGGCTTTGCAGTACAGGAGGAGAGCCAAATCCAAATGACAAGTATGCCTGGTACATTGGTGAAACCAAATATATACTGATATTTTAAAACGAGTGCACATTGTTCAATTGATTCTAAACTATTTGGATAAACAGGTGAAACTTAGCTAAGCTATATGGGTATTAATTTAGCAACAGTATTGTGCTCATATTCAAGAAAAAGTTGCACACATTAAATTCACGAAGAACAGCTAGCATGATGACTTGACATAAAGAGAAAGGCAGCACTGGGGAATAACCTGTGCAATGATTCTTCAGTTAGTTGGACCTCTTCCTTTTCCATTACACGTTTATCTGTTCTCTTGAATGTCTCGAATAGCTCGTCTCTAATAGAAATGACCTAACAATTGTCAAAACATAAAAGGCAGTCATGATGTGAACGCAATAACACAACTGATTTCCAAATCAAGAAAACTATATCAGTCTGCTTGCGGAATTGCTTTCGAGAATTCAATGGTTCCACATAAAATCAGGCGAACTGTATATACTATAGACGATCAGAAGGTGCATATAAGTTGCATTGTTTATATATGATCATCTGTTAAAGTATGTTCATGTTGACATGTGCAAATGCACACATGAGTTCACTTTGATACAGTCATCAATATGTTAAAACCATAAGAGGCAGCATGCTTCTCTTTTCAGTTACATGTGTTTCCTTTTTGGCAGACAAATATCTGGCATAAGTAGAACATAAACCAAGGCTTCCTGCAGGACCTCACATGATATCTTGTAAAAGTAAATGTACAGCCAACAAGAAAACCTTTATCTCCATGAGATAGCTTGATTTTACTAGAACATATATACAGAAAGTATCTTACTGGCTTCTCAACATGCTCATCCCAGAATCCAACCACCGACTCCTTAGCATCTTGAATCCAGTTGTCTAGGTCAGAACTTCCCATCAAGCTACTGTGGTGTAAAAGCCATAGGGAACATGCAGAGAGGCCAATTGCTCCACAAGTGTAGGGTAACCAGTATATGGTCATATTTCTTGGTTTTTTATGGCTTGAAAGCTATCATCACAGAAAAAGATGCTTCAGAAAAATTATGCACACTAAGCAAAATGTACTTTACATGAGACTAGCAAATATGCCCGTGCGTTGCAACGGTGCAGAAGTCAACTTTTAGTCCACCTTGTAATCCAAGATGACCTCATCTCTATTTATTATATTTTTTCTATCTTGAGTATAAACATAAACAATTTGAAACAGTGCCTTTTTCTCCACCACACATTGTTTTCTATCAGATACATAGCACTGACATGAGCATGAGGCCTTTCTTCTCCTCTCCGCACCACTCGTTTCTAATCATCTCAACACACTCATCTCTCTCCATTGTTTTGCTTTTATGTTGTTCCTGCTACTGACAAATTAGCGTTATTGACTGCAGCTTGGTTGAAATAGAAAAGAGCAGAGAAGCGTAGGCGACAGCTGACGAGCTTCACACCTTCAGCGGCGGGGATTGGGCCATGAGCTGAGGCAGCCTATTATGGAATTTCTCCAGGAAGTGGCCGCCGGTGCTCGACCAGCTATAAAGCCGTGAGCTGACAGAGGGCCGCACAGGTAGGTCGGGCAGAACCGCAGAAGAATTTCATCACGAAACTCAGGGCGCACGGCCCGCTCCTCTTGACAGGGACTACCGTTTTCCTGTTGGCCAGCAGATGGGTGGCAGAGAGTTTGTCGGTTCTTCGCAGGCGGCGGTGTTGTAGCGACGGTGAGCAGCCGTGGGTCATCTCAGGTGGAAACGATGGCGAGCGGACGCGAGGGACTCGAGTTCGGAAGGGTATGGACGCTCGTAAACGCTGGGGCCTTTATGTCGAACAGTTTTTTTAACTTATGGGTGGCATAGGTGGGTAATTACGTACAACTACAGGGGCAATCGTGATGACCTACCAAATTAAATCGGCGGAAGCCTTAGTGCCTTTATTATTAGGTATAGATACAACCTACACATTATCACTAGACTATCCAAGTGATTATTTGTGATGCCCCACGTGTCACATTTTTCATTCTGTTACTGGTGCTATACCGGTATACTCATAATCCTACCACTAATTTGTAGTAAGAAAGCATGTGTTCATGGAACAATATTTGCTAACTGGCATACTGATATAAATTCTATAAAATATTGAAACTTCAACCTTAATACCTCGTCAACAACACAGTTAACAGTAATATATAACCTGGGTGTTATGACCTTATGAGTACCATAAGAGACCCATGACATGCACAAGGGTGGCAACAATCCCCATGAGTGGGGGATTTCTAGAATATATATTTTTCTGGAAGGGTTGCTAGAATTCAGCTGCCTAATTATCTATTTTCTATTTATATATTTCCTAGTTATCCAATTATTTAATTAACTAATGATGATTTCCATCTACTAGAGATGGCATCCCATAACGAAACAAAACAAGCTCATTCACATCTTAAGTTCCATATCTCGCCTAAAGGAGAAGTCACCGTGTTATCCCCTCGAGAGTGTTCATCCTCTAATGGTCTAGTATGATTGTGCTGGAAGGTTGAGAAGACGATAATATCACATGTGCCATTGTTAATATGAGAATTGCTTACTTGAGAGGAAACAAAACTATCTAACTTCTCGAGGTTCTGATAGACCAAAGTTATAGCATCTGTTGGTAAGGCCTGGGTCCATTGTGGACTCTCAACATCAACTTCTGGCAATTTTTCAAAGATAAGTTGAGATGAGTTTCCGTTTTGCCCCTGAAAACATGTATTTAACTGATTAAACTACATAACATCAATGAAGCAAAACATGTTATAAGTGTAAATATAGGGAGAAAAGACATCGCATACCTCACTAGCATTTCTAAATGATACCTCCAGTTTGGAGAAGATTGTGTTCAAAATAACAAATAGTGTATATAGCGATTTATCTGAACTTTCAGTTAATCCTCCTCTGCAATTATCAATTTCAGAATAAACCTGTAGAAGAGGCGATCAGAGTTTAAGTTCATGTATATGATACGTCATGTAGCACAAAGCAATATCATCAAATTTGACAACAGTGGTACAACAGGTTTTTTGTAAGAGCACAGCTACATGGTTGAGTATGGAAACACTATCCAAATCTTTATTCTACTTCACACGAGCATAATATTGTGATCATAGCATCATTGTTACTTCATCATGATAAAGATGTCAGTCTAACAAACCTCAGCCAGAAAAGCAGCCAGGCGATTTTGCATACTCGTCAGGGCAGCAATTTTTGTTGAGACCATATCAGATGCAGAGCTTAAAAGGTACTTGGATGGACTTTCGTTGTTCCTGAGTATAGTCAGAGTTTCGCATGTTGCTTCAACAAAGGCTCTTGGACCTCTTTCAAAGATCATGAAGTACATTTTGTGTGAATTTGATCCCTACAAAAATCGACAAGCAAAACAGGTAAGGAGCACAAACAATAAGATGCACTTCTGTGCATATCAACAGGGTAGAGAAGACTTCAAAGTTATGAATTAACTTAATACCTCGGCTTTGGGCTTCCAATAAAGTAAGCTTTTCTCAATACTGTGCAAATTAGACAAAGTGTGTTGCACGATGTCTTCTAAGATGGCAAAAGCTTTGGGCATCTCATTGGAAATCCTGCAAATAACGTTCATTCAAAAACATTTCAAGTAAATCTGCATAAACACAGAACACCAGCCAGATAGCCAGATCTATGATGCGTTAGCCAAGTAATAGTGGTGGATTGCCTATATTAGCATCTGAGTGAACGATAACCGACCACATTTCTACAAGTTATTCACAGATCATGTCGCAACCAGTAAGGGTAAATCCGCACAAATCTACTTTGTCATATCCGCAGTCAACGAGAACACAAAGCAGAGCAACTACTCCAGCAAAATCCTGCGCATCATGGGGATCACAGGCGCAACAGCGATTCGAGCAGGGGTTTCTCACCGGGCGGAGCTTCCGGCGTCATCGTAGATGGGGAGTGGGAGAGTAGGGCGTTGGCGGCGGCGGCGGCGTCTACGGGCCACGAAGAAGCTGCGGAGGAGACCGGAGACGGCGGCGAGGAGGATAGAGTTCGAGAGCGGAGGGAGGCGGGCGGTGAGGGAGCTCCATCCGCGGGCTGGCGCTTCCCGAGCGGCGATGGCGAGGTTAGCGGCCGCGGGCGGGTCGCCTGAGTTAGGGCTCCGCGGCGGCGAGGTCGCCATAGGGATCGGGAGAATGTCCGGTTTGAAAGCATTTTTTTCTCTAGAGAGAGAAGGTTTGAAGCTTTCGTTGGGTTTTGGGGTGGGTTTGGACTTTTTTTGGACATCGAAGCGGCAGCACGAGCCGTGGCCCTGCTTTCCCTTTAAAGAAAAAGAGCCAACAAAATAAATTCGAACCTGCTCTTTTGGTTTCAAAGTACTTCCTCTGCTTTGTTATATTACAAGGTCACTACCTCATTTTTCATACTATATCAAAAAAAAGCCAACTAATAAATAGCATGATTAATTGTGTGAAATACTCACTCCGTTTTTATTTACTTTGCGTCCTACGTTTAGTCAAAGTCAAACTTTGCCAAGCTTGACCAAATATTTAGAAAAAACTATTAACATCTACTCCCTCCGTTCCTAAATATAAGATGTTTTAGGTGTGTCACATGTTGTCTATATGCATAATAAAATGAATGAACCTACACATGAAATATGTCTATGTACACTTGTGTGCATGTGAATGTGGACAAAAGCTAAAACATCTTATATTTGGGAACGGAGGGAGTACAATATAAAATCTATAGTATTAGAATCATCATAAAGTATATTTTCATATTATATGCAGTTGGTATTATGGATGTTTATATTTATTTACTAGATTCTTGGTTAAATTTGACAAATTTTGACTTTGACTAAACTCAGAACATGAAGTAATTAGAACGGAGGGAGTATTGTCATGTTCTAAGCTAATTAAGTACGATGCATGCGGTGCCTCTCTTTGGATGCATGTAACATCTCCATTAAATAGAACCATTGTACGAGGTAGAAGTCAAATTCTTTTGTCTTGAGAAAAGATAGTGGCCTTATATAGCTGTAAGTTATTATTATTTTGATAGTGGCCCGTATGGAAAAACAGGAGTAATTGAAATTGTAGCTTTGTCCTATGTGGAATTAATTAAACTTTTAAAAAATTAGTCCTACAAGAAGGGCCGTGGCATTTTCATATTTCGTACAATAATGATCGACGTCACTAAAATTGAAATTACAAGGATTCAAACTCGAGTAGGTGGGAGGAATCAAACCCTCCCAACAACATTAGGTTATGCCTACGAGCAGGGACGGCTTACACTACACATCAAGCAGAGACACATAGCACATTGCTGCAACACCAAAGCTTTGTTTGTCTAATTTAATATTGGTCTAAGTTATAGAAAAACATAACATGTACAACACCAATTCATTTCCATCAGATTTATTATAAAATATATTAACGTGCTACATAAATTTAACCAACAAGAAAAAGTCAAAGTTTGACAAAAATCATGTAAGCCGGACGACGAAGCCTCAAAATCAGATAAAGATGTCTCCAACGCGACCAGACTTCAACTAGATTTTATAGGGTCATGAGGAACAATAAAGATATGTTGTTTTCTATCAGTCCCAAGCGGTAAACCCCCCCCCCCCCCCCCCCCCCACCCCACCCCACCCCCCAGCTTCCACCGTCCGCTTACAGAGGAAGAGATGTGGGATTTTAGCTGATGCATGAGTTAAGTTGGCCCTCTTTTTTGAGGAAAGCCTCCAGGGTTTATTTATTGATTAACAAAGTAACTTACATCATCTGAGAGAATACCCTGTAAAAACTCGGGAAGGTCCTCTTACCAAACAGGGCCCCCGCACTAGCAGCAAGGGCATCTGCAGCTCTATTGATTTCCCTAGATGCAAAATCAAAAGTAACTCTACTAAAACCCTTGGCAAGCAAGGTACAGTCTTCATAAATCGCTGCTTAGTTCTATCCTAGGCTCTTATAACCTTCTAATCTTCTATTGTCAAGCTCAAGCTCAAGCTCTGGCAGTGGTGGCAATGCATGATTGTTGCGACCAATTGAACGCATGTAATCATGTTTAAAAAAACGCATGTTAAGTTAAAAAAAACGCATGTAATCCCATCTCCATTGAAACAGGGCCGGGTTTCTTACCTGGCAGCTTGTACGGCGTCATCGTGGATGGGGAGTGGAAGACCACGTCGGCGGCGCCGCCGCAGGCGGCGATGGAGATCCGATACAACGGTGAGGAGACGAGAGTCCGTGAGTGTAGGGAGGCGGCGATGGAGATCCGATACGGCGGCGAGGAGACGAGAGTCCGTGATCGGAGGGAAGCGGGCGACGAGAAGACGGGAGTCCGCGAGCGGAGGGAGGCGGGCGGCGATGGAGCTCCATACGCGAGCGGGTGCTGCCAGGGCAGAAACAGCGAGGTTAGCAGCCTCGTCTGAGCTAAGAATCCGCCACGACGGTGACGGCGAGTTCGCCATGAGGTATTTCCGGTTTGGAAGCTCTCGATGGGTTTTGCGGTGGGTTTTGGGCTTCGAAGCGAAGCACACGGCCGATGATGCCCTTTAGCTTTACGAAGGGAAACTCTGGTCCTTAGGTTTGATTTGTTTGTTGCCAAGAAATTTGGTAAGCAGTCATCTGTTCCCAAACTTCTGGTTATACTAGTTGCCAATGAAACACCGCGTCAACTTTCAGAGTTGTGAGATCAGCGAGATATTGATCTTCTTGTTGCACAAGTCTTTACTCAATGTGTGCAAGTTCTATTAAAACAGATATATTTATTTCTGAAAAACTGAAGCCCCATGTTATATAGTACTCCCTCCTTTTCAAATTATAATTTTTTTGGCCATTTTAATATGGATAAAATAGGAACTAAAATGAGTGAACCAAGAGATTAAAATGCGTCTAGATTGATGAACGAAAAGGAAGACATTGCTATGATTTTGATGTGTCACAAGCGGAAGAGCCGAAGCATGGTGGTTCCGTGTACGTCCGTGAGACGATTCGAAATTTCGAATGATGAGACTAGATGGGCACAACAGTCTGATGCTCAACTATTTTAATCCTAATCCGGTGTATCTAGGGCGATACTTTAGCCGCCGGTTTAGGATGTCCATGCATTGTTCCTCGACATTACAAACTGTGTGAAGGCACATGATCAGTTCTTCGAGCAGGGAGGAATTGCGCCGGATCACTTGATCATAGCCATATCCTGAAAGGTGAGCGCCGCAATTTGCACGATGGAATATGGTATTCCGGCAGATCTCGTTGATGATCATTTGGCAATGGGAGAGAGCACTTCCATCAAGTGTGTGAAGCGGTTTGCAAAGGCAGCGGTTGCAGTGTTTGGTCCAGAGTATTTGACAGCACCCAATGCTTAGGACACTTAGAGGCTTTTGGAGATGAACGTCGCACGTGGCTTTCTAGATATGCTCGGCTCAATTGAATGCATGCATTGGAGTTAGAAGAACTGCCCTGTAGCATGGCATTGGCAATTCAAAAGACATAAGAAGGATGCCACCATGAGGCGTGGCCGATCAAGATAGATGGACTTGGCAATCATCACCCGTGGAGTTTCAAGCTAAAGGTCGCACATACAACATGCCATAATACCTTGCGAATGGGATCTATCTGAAGTCGACTACTTTTGTGAAGCCAATTTCCTGCCCCAAGGTAAGAAACAACTTTCTTTTCATAATGCTCAAGCGGCCGTTAGGAAAGATGTGGAGATGTTATTTGGGATTTAGAAGCCCAATTGCTATTGTGCGAGGACCGGCTAGGTTTTGAAAACAATAGATTCTTTGGTATATCATAACAGTTTGCGTGATTATGCATGAAATGATAATTGAGAATGAGCATGGAAAAGATTTGGATTATGGCTTCTAGATCTATGGGGCAACCGGTGCAGCCGCGTAGAAGGAATACTGAATCGCAGATTTCTTGAGCGTTTTCTTCTCTCGACTTGGGTAAATACCCCGGCCTCTGCATCGAAGAGATCCATACGGCCTGCTTTGTTTCATTTATTCAACAAAGACCGGCGTAAAGCCTTACAACAATCATACAACCAAAGCCGCTAAACAAGGTGACAAAGCACCACCTACTAGCACAACGATACATACAAACGAGACTTATGCCCCGACCACAACCATCGGCTCATCGACAAAGTTCAAATATAGCGCCTTGTGCACATGCCCCGCAAGTCGCCACCACCACCTTACGCGGACACATCTTCAGAGGTATAGATCAAAGTCAAGACCCTTGTCAAATCTACCATCGATGCCGCCACGACGCTAGACGGTGCCACCGCCCTGCGTGCGTCCATCATCTTGCGTTTGTCGCTGATACCCCGCCGATCCACGCCGCCAAACCTCACCATCATCGAAGCGGTTAAGGCAACGCCAGTCCACCGCTGAAACCATCCACTGGTCCCTCCAGCTGAGATCAACTCCCAAGAACGATGCCCTCAAAAGAGAAATGACGCACGACGCCATCAACGTTTGATCGGGTGAACATAGATCAGGGGTTTCCCCTAGAGTGAGGTACTTGAGAGGGAAAAGCACAACACCACGGCAAGGCCAAAACATGAGATGACGCCCACAGCAGCATCGTTGCCAGCTCTGGCCAAACAAGATGCAAGTCTTCACTTGGTGTTTCTTGCAAGCCCCATCCAGGGACCACCAAGCCTTCCAGCAACAACCGGACGCCCACCGATAGTATCAGCCCCGTACGATTGGCCCTGCAGGGCCCAGAGTGCCAGATAAGAAGATCTATCCACCAAGGTCCGCCACAAGCCACGACGTGAAGCAGCCGGTAGGACAACCGTAAACATAGAGACCCCGGACCGTCAGCGGCGACCAAGGACCACGCCGTGTTTAGGGTGCCATGGCCAGATGCCTTGCAACCGGGAAAGATCACCACCCTGCACGCGCCACCAAGACCACGCCTAGCCAAGGAGGGTAGACGCCGCCGCGGGAGGCCTCAACGTACCACCGCCCAAAGCACCACGCTGTCAAGCCTGTGCAAACCCGGACGTGTTGCCGCAACGCTAAAGATGAAGTGGCCCCGCCCCGCCCGGCGGTGGCAAGGGGAGGTGGAGGGTGTGAGCATTGGTGGGGGGGTAGGGTTAGGGTTCCACCTGTCGCCCCAGGGAGGGAGGGGTGGAAGGGTTGAGAGGGGGACGCTTTTTTGAGGTGTACCATAACTTCGAGACCCGGATAGGCATGGAGATCTTCAAAATGATCTCATCGAGAAGTGGTAGCGTGGAATGGTCAACAAGATCATTAGTTTATCTATGTTTCATGTTGTATGTAATGAACTACGTGTTTTTGGTTGTCTGTTTGATGACCGTGTACTCAAATTGAACGCTAAGAATTGATGAACTATGTAATAATTAAGTTTTTTTGTGTTATATTTGTTTTGCATTTACTTGAATGAGCTTCATATTTATTTGTTTCAACATGTATGCTATTTGTGTTGAAAAACATACGTGTGTTTGGTCGGAAATCAGTTTTGGGTAGTAGGAGTATATGATCCCACTACTTAAAATCTGTGTTTTAAAATGTCAAAAAATTCTAAACAAAAATTTTGGGTGTACATTCGAATATTTTATGTTTGTACAAAAAGTTTCGTAGAAAAAAGAAATATTTTGTGGGGCGTGTAAAAAAGGCAAATCCGGTGCTCCAAAATGACTTCTATGCGACATTTTTTGTCTTTTTTACACAACCCATAAAAATATCTTTTTTCCGAAACTTTTTTCTACGAACATAGAATTTCTATATCACTATATGTACACCCGAAATTTTTGTTTGAATTTTTTGACATTCTAAAAAGTATTTAAAAATATGTTCATAATAGGTGCATCTAGACCCACGAGTCAAAACACCATGGCCGTGCTTGGTGCGCTATTTTAGCCCATTTGTTACGACTGCAGTTTTGTGGTGTCCTATTTAGCACCTGTACTACGGCAAAAAAATTCAGCTGGCTTATATTGCACAAACCCCAAAAAAATTTGAATCGAAAACCCAACCTTTTTTTACATGAAAACGGAACTACCTTACTCAGAGTCCACAGCAATATCGCTGGCGACTACAGCAGAAATACAGTCAGGGCAGACCCCTCCCACCCCGTACATTCAGATTCGGCACGCAGGCCATACTGGGCAAGGGAATGAGCCACCGCGTTGCAACCTCTTGGAGCAAACTGAAATGCAAACTACTCGAGAGAGCCAATGCATAAACTTCGAACTTCCTTCAACAGAACACCAATGGGAGCTAGATCATAATGCCTACCCTGAAGAGCGCTGACCAAAGTTAGTGAATCAAACTCAAATATCACTCTATGATGTCCCAATTCCACCACACCCTCCGTAGCCGCAACACAAGCCTCTGCTTCAGCGTGCAGAGCATCTTTCACATGGTGGAGTTTCCCAGCAGCACCCGCAAGAAAATCATCATTCTCGGATCTCACCACAAAACCCCAGGCCCCTTCACCCGACTCAGCCAGGAAGGCAGCATCAAAGTTTACCTTGACATGGTTCGGTGGAAGTCTCATCCATGAACTGGCTTCGAACCCCCTTGGTCCTTGGGCTCCATACAGTTCCGCTTGAAATCCAGAGCGTGGCGCTGAATAAGGTTACATGTCTCATTGATGCTTTGATCCTTTCCCTCTACATTCTTCTTGTTTCGGACTATCCACCAGTCCCAGAGAAGAATCAGACCAAGCTACGTTTCTGATCATTGAGTTGACAAATCATCTCAACCATTGCACTCGAGAGTTGGCAGCAAGCAATGCCAATCTTACGTCCTCCAGGAGCAAATTTCTCCAGACTTGTTTTACCATCTTGCACTTGAGGAATAAGTGGCCTCCATCCTCATCCAAAGCGACTACATAGCGGACATCTGATGTCTAGATCCACCCTTTTCGCTTAATATTCATCCTAGTACGAAGGCTATTATGGCACAACCTCCGGATAAAGATTTTCACCTTCCCCGATAAATTCAGATTCCAGATCTTTCTCCACAGTGGGTTTGGAGAGGCATGTACCGCAGTGGAACTGCTAGCAATCTTTTCTTTTCCTCCCTCAGTCTGACGCCTAGATGATAAGCTAACTTCACCGAGAACTTCCCTTGCTATCATAGTGCCAAGCGATCCAATCCTCCATCTTTGGCCGCAACGGAATCGATAGTATTTCCTTTGCATCATCGGGGGAAACACTGTTTTAACCATCTCCTCATCCCAAGTAGTCGTATCCTGATCTATAAGATCACTCACCATAAGAGGCTCCTCTAGGTCACTTGGGATACTTGGTCGGCGAGTAGAACCCTGTGGTATCCACGGATCATTGAAGGCATCAATGGTTTCTCCTGTACCCACACGCCTGATCACCCCATGCTTAAGTAGCTCCACACCCCTCATGATACTTATCCATGTGTACGAGCAACCAGGTTTAGGCGTGGCTCCAAAAGGGAGCAATCAGGGAGGTACATAGCCTTCATAACAGCAAAGCAAAGAGAGTCTGGGTTTTGTATAAGGCGCCACCCTGTCTTGCTAACATGGCAAGATGAAAGTGCATGTTTTCCCATGTGTGGTTTTGGTAATTAATGACAATCCTTAAGGACTAATGTTTGCATTGAGATATCCTTGTAGATCTTGTCCATGGAAAAGATTGGAGTTTATATATTGGACTCTAGAAGATAAAGTGATGACCAAGGATCTTTCCAATGGTTTATATGAAGAATGGTCATCTAGAGTTGAGCTTACTGCAAGTGTGGATTGGAAAAGAAGTTTGAGTGAACATTCATGTTTATCTCCAAGTCACCATATATATTAAGAGAAGAAGATGAAGTGCAAGTTCAGAGAAGCATCTCGAAGAAATCTTATGCTTGAAGCTTGTCACCCATTTGGAGATAATGGTCAAGTGAAGATGTGACTAATAGAGGCTCCCCCATATTGGTGTATGGGGGAGCGATATGTGAGTCTTCACCAAGCAAAGCGCAAATCAAGAAAGTGGTCCACTTGAAGAGATCAAGATCGTCATCATCTAGATCAAGTGGAATGCGCAAGGCAAAGGTATGATCTTGATAGGGTTTCTATTTTACTGGTCTCATGGTGTTAGTGGAAGACCGGATTATAGATAGATGGCGCACTATCAAGAGGGGCTCTCAAGTGAGTAACTTGATCGCATCTTTGTCGAGAGCTCAAACCTTTGCATACTTGGCATATCATCTTTCTTGGTTCTTATTTGGGTTTTATCCATGTGAGAATTTAGAGCTTGTGTTGATCTCCATACCAAGCTCTAGTTTATCAAAAACGGATTTCATATGCATAGCTTGTTGAGTTTTTATGTTGGAGGTTTACCGGTTTGTCTTTTCTAAGAGATGTCAAACTCTCTCCTTGTGTCTTCCTCCTCACATGATGGACTATGATGTTTCTCCATGATCTTGAAGAGCTCTTCGTTGCGATTCCAACGAGCCCAAGATCATCGAAATCGGAGTCCGGATGAAAAAGTTATCGCAATTTTCGTTTTGCTATTCCTGTCCAAAACCTGTTATTCCGGGTCAATCCGGAATTTACACCGGGTCGGCACCGGGTCAGTCCGAAAATAATTCCGGGTAAGCACCGGGTGCTTCCGGGCAACTCCAGTAGCATTTTCCTAAGTCTGGTTGTAATTCCGGATCTGGTACCGGATCTGGCATCGGGTCTGGCACCAGATTTTTGACCGGATATTCCGGTCCAAGTGGCTGCAACGGTTATTTTCGGGAGGGGCTATAAATACCCCTCCCCTTCTTCAACCTATAGCCAAGCACGTTTTTCCCTCTCTCTCTTGCCATTGTTGACCTTGGAAAGCTTGCCCATCTCTCAATTCCTCCCATGATTCTTGCATATCTTTGAGAGAAAAGTGAGAGGAGATCTAGATCTACATTTACATCAATCCATCTCTCCTCTAAGTGAGGGGAACCCTTTGGATCTAGATCTTGGAGTTCCATTTGTTGAGTTCTTCTTTGTTCTTCCTCTCTTCTCCCCCCATAAGTATTAGTTGCTTTTGGTGGGATTTGAGAGTGAAGGATTTGAGCACTTGTGCTCTTGCCATTGCATTTGGTGCATCGATTTGTGTTCTCCACGAGGATTCGTGGAAGTTGAAAATTTGTGAGCTTGGTACTCTTGGGTCATTGGACCCTAGACGTCATTGTGGTGATTTAGACCTTTTGTGGTCATTTGGGAGCTCCCAATCCTTTTGTGGTTGTGCCTCAAGATTGTTGTAAAGGCTCCGGATTCCGATAGTGGAAGGTAAACCAAGCTTTTGGGAAAGGTTCATCGGAGAATAGGGTGAGGCCATTTGTGGCGTTTGAGTTTGAAACTCACACCCCTCCAACGAGACGTACTCCCCTAAAAAGGAGGAACTCGGGAATACATCATCGTCTCCGCGTGCCTCGGTTATTTTATACCCAGCTCTTTACTTATGCACTTTACTTTGTGATAGCCTTTGTGCTTGAAATATTTTATCTTGCTATCACCTTGTTGCTTGTCTTGCTTAGCATAAGTTGTTGGTGCACATAGGTGAGCCTAGTATATTTAGGTTGTATGCTTGTTAAATTAAAACACCTAGTTTTATTCCACATTTATCAAGCCTAAACCGGAAAAGTTTTAATCGCCTATTCACCCCCCTCTAGGCGACATCCTTGTCCTTTCACAAGATTGAAAATATGTAAATCTCGGAACCCCATACCTCCTTCTTCCTTGGACATGGACAGTTTCTCCCAGCTTACCCAGTGGCACTTGTTTTTTCATCTTGGCTATTCCACCAATAACGACATACCATCGCACTGATTTCCTCACACAGTGACTTTGTTAAGTCGAAGCATGACATCGCATAGGTTGGAATGGCTTGGGCAATTGCTTTAATCATAATTTCTTTCCCTGCTTTTGAGAGCAACCGCTCCTTCCACCCTTATATCTGCTGCCAAATCCTCTCTTTTAGATATTCAAACTCCTTTGCTTTTGCCGCACCAACGTGCATCGGCAGGCCAAGATAGCGCTCATTGCGAGACTCCCTTGGAATACCTAGGGCATTTATGTAACACCCCTCCCTGGCACATATCACCAGAGAGGCGGTCGCCCCGTGCGCCAGCCCAAGATATCTGGCCGCACGTCACGACAGTGCAACATAACGGAAATCATTACACAATCAGGCACAAGAAGTGCTACAAATGGTTTACAAGGCCATCAAGGCAAGACAAAAATATCAAGCCAAGCATGGCTCAGGACAGAGTTTAACTGGCAGCGGAAGACGACTAAGGCAACGGCTTGGAGCGGCTCCACTCCACAGGTATCTGGCTGGGCTACTGATCCTAGCACGCTCTTGCTCCATCTTCTGGCTAAGTCTGGCCACATGAAAGCCAGTCTGAGTACAATGACGTACTCGCAAGTAAAATAACCACAAGACATGAACAGTCAGGCAATCAAGCAACAAGTTATACATTGGAAATAAAATCGTACAACATGGCAAGTGTCTACTCTAGGTAGACCAATATGATAACATGAAGATAGCATGGCATCACGAGCAAAACATAGCATAAGCAAACAACAGAGGTATCACCAATGCAGAGTCCAAGCCAGGTGTGGTTGGATCGTGCACCGGCAATCACACAAAGAGATTACCTGTGATGAGTAAACGAGTGTACCTCTTGGTACCAAATAATACACAACAGCACATGTGATCCCTGCTAGGCCCACTGGCCTCATCTTTCCACTCTGGGCATGCACGGTTGATGTTGGCTCAGGCCTAACTTTAGGCTCCCAACGATCACACCGCCATCCCATGTCACGGGTTACAAACGACATCTCAAGGCAACATTCCCTGCATCATCTTATTGTTTATTAAGTGAAGTCTGGTCGTTCATTAATTCTTTCAAACAAAACTTAAGTTTAACCTCCTGACACGACAAAGACACACAGTGTGACCGACACTGAACTGTTGTTCCATATCCCAGGAACGAGACTAGCTTGTTAGGTTGACACTCTCGAGAGGTTGCGTTCCCAACTATCAAAATGCACCTTACTCAGCCGGCACTTCAGGTTGTCACGCTGATACGTCTCAAACGTATCTATAATTTTTGATGTTCCATGCTTGTTTTATACCAATTGCTACATGTTTTGCATCTACTTTATATCACTTTTATACATTTTTTGGGACTAACCTATTAACAAGATGCCGAAGTGCCAGTTCCTGTTTTCTGCTGTTTTTGTATTCCAGAAAAGCTAGTCTGGAAATATTCTCGGAATTGGACGAAACTACACGGGGTCCCTATTTTTCCAGAACACCTGACGGAGCGAAGGAGCAACAGAGGAGGGCCACCAGGTGGCCACACGCACCTAGGGCGCGGCCCCCCTCTGCCGCGCCCTAGGGTGGTGTGGGCCCCTCGGGGGTCTCAGCCGCCGCCCTTTCGCCTACTTATTCCCCCCGACGCGAAAACCCTAAGTGCCTGAGCAAATATCCACGAAAAGTTCCAGAGACGCCGCCGCCGTCAACCCTAGCTCGGGAGGGTTCAGAACCTCTTCCCGGCACCCTGCCGGAGAGGGGAATCGTCACCGGAGGCTTCTACATCGCCATGCCTGCCTCCGGAGTGATGCGTGAGTAGTTCATCCTTGGACTACGGGTCCATAGCAGTAGCTAGATGGTTGTCTCTCCACTTTGTGCCATCATGTTTAGATCTTGTGAGCTGCCCTACATGATCAAGATCATATTATTGTAATGCTACATGTTGTGTTTGCTGGGATCCGATGAATATTGAATACTATGTCAAGTTGATTATCAATCTATCTTATATGTTATTTAAGATCTTGCATGCTTTCCGTTACTCGTAGATGCTTGTAACTCCAAGAGAGAGTATTTATGCTAGATAGTGGGTTCATGCCTCCGTTTAATCTGGGACAGTGACAGAAAGTTCTAAGGTTGTGGATGTGCTGTTGCCACTAGGGATAACCTAACGATGCTATGTCCACGGGCATATGTGTTTGTTTACATTACGCACTTTACTTAATGCAATTATCCGTTGCTTGCAACTTAATACCAACGGGGGACTCGGATGACAACCCGGCGGTGGATTATTAGTCATAGATGCTGTTGGATAACGGTCTATGTATTTGTCGTAATGCCCAATTAAATATCATAGTAGTCAACATGTCATATATATGCATTGTCATGCGCTCACTATTCGTCAATTGCCCAGCTGTAATTTGTTCACCCAACATGTTAGTTATCTTTTATGGAGAGACACCACTAGTGAACTGTGGACCCCGGTCCATTCTTTTACACTGATTAAACAACCACAAACTGCAAACTGTTCCTTTTTCATTCTCTGCAATTTAATACTCATTTTCCACACATACGTTTAATCCTTTGTTTTCAGCAAGCCGTGAGATTGACAACCTCACTGTTTCGTTGGGGCAAAGTAGTTTGATTGTGTTGTGTGCAGATTCCACGTGTGATCGTGTTGCGCCGTGCGGCCACAACCTTCTGAAGAGTTGCTGCTCCTACTGGTTCGATAACCTTGGTTTCTTTCTGAGGGAAAACTTGCTGCTGACTGCATCATACCTTCCTCTTGGGGTCTCCCAACGAACGTGTGTTTCACGTCATCAAGCTTTTTTCTGGCGCCGTTGCCGGGGAGTTAGAGCGCTTCAGCAGACTGCCACTTGCTCTCCCGTCAACAACTCTTTTTCTGGCGCCGTTGCCGGGGAGACAGCAGTCTTCTGCAAGGGGAGTTTCACGCTTCCAATCTCTTTACTTTGTTTTTGTCTTGCTTAGTTTATTTTATTTTATCTTGTTTGCTTTCAATTATCAAAAACACAAAAAAATTAGTTACTTGCATTTAGTTTATTTTCAGTTTTGTTTTCTGTTAGTTATCATGTCTAGCCCTGTTCCAGTAGTAATGTCACCTGAAGAAGAGATCTTCACTTTCAAGCAAGGGAGTGAGGAGAGTTTTAAAGATGCTTGGTCTAGAATTTGAGTCTATGCTAAAACTGAACCTAAAATGACTTTAAGCCTGCTTCTTAGTAGCTTTTATTTTGGTCTTGTTCTTTGCTACAGATATGCTTTAGATGCTGTGGTAGGAGGAGATTTCCTTCGTTATGATGGGGATCAAGCTTTTAATGCTATAAAAAAATTGATTACAATTTCTAGCCCCCAATCACTAAAATTGATTTGGCTTTGACAAGCATAAGTGATAGACTTAACGCTCTTGAAACGAACATATCTGGTCTAAAAGAAGGGTATAATCAGATTCGTGAACATTATGATAATGTGCCAGTAAATTTTGAACCATCGGGATGGATTCCCTCAGTAAAAGTTGTTATAAATGGTGAAACTTTTCATTCTCGCTGTGATATTATGTCTGAATTCTGTTTAATGCCCAAGATATTTTGATTCCTTAAATCTTTGGGAGCTTTCCAAATGCGAAGATTGTATAACTTTGGGTGATAATACTATTAAATTACCAAGGGAGTAGCCGAAGGAGTATTTACAAAACTCTTAGGGATAACAATATCTATTGATTATCTTGTCATTGAATGTGCAGGAGTAGGACAAATTACGCTTGGAAGATCTCTGTTGAAACGCTTTGGAGCAATAATAGATGTGGGCCAAGGCACTATGAATTTCGCCTCTTCACCTATGTGTAACCAAGTATTTCCTAAAGATAAGGTAAAGGTAAGAGAGCTAAGCGTAAGAATGTTGATGCTTCTTCACTTGGTAATACTTGATGCATGCTTTGTGCCTAGCTAAAAGGCGTTAAAGAAAAGCGCTTATGGGAGGCAACCCATTTTTTTTTCTGCAATTTTTCTTTTATTGAGTCAAGGAGTGTTTACTTCTGTAGCAACTCCTTTGTATCTTTATTTTCTCGCATTGTTGTGCCAAGAGTAGCCTCTAATGTAAGATGATGCTTAATTTTGATTGCTGCGCAGAAACAGATTTTTGCTGTTCACTGTACGAAATTCCTAAAATCACCAGATTGTTAATTAAATCTGAAATTTTTTGCGTAATCTTTATGAATGTCTGAAACTTTCATTAGTTCAGAGTTTTCGATCTGAGCGTCGTAAGTGCCTCGAAAAAATTCGTCTTTGCGGACTGTTCTGTTTTAGACAGATTATGCCTTTTTATTTTTGCATTCTCTCTTTTACTAGTGTTGAGTGAAATTCTTTTTTGGGTGGAAGAGCTTCACATAACATCAGTGGCTGTAGCTAATGTTTAAAGTAACAAATCATATTGCGTCTTTATAGAACATGTGAATTTTTGATTATGCACTAACCCTCTAATGAGATCTACTTTGAGTTTGGTGTGACGGAAGTTTTCAAGGGTCAAGAGAGAAGGATGATATAATAGGATCAAGAAGAGTGAAGAGCTTAAGCTTGGGGAGGCTCCCATGGATCTCCCCAGCATATTTCAAGAAGACTCAAGCGTCTAAGCTTGGGGATGCCCAAGGCATCCCCTTCTTCATCGTCAAAATTATCAGGTCATCTCTAGTGAAACTATATTTTAATTCTTTCACATCATATGTGCTTTTCTTGGAGCGTCTGTGTGCTTTTATTTTCAGTATTGCACTTTTATTTTCAATAAAGCTTGACTGGACCCTAGCATTCTTGATTGGGAGAGAGACACGCTCCGCTTTTTCATGAGAATACTCCTATTCTTCACTTATATTTGTTGAGTATTCATATCTAGCGCTGTTCAGCTTTTAGCTCTTGTTTTCATGTATCTCTTGTCAGAGCTATTAGCTTTCTTTTGTAGAAAGTACTCTCTTGCTTCACTTATATTTGTTTGGAGAGTTGATGAAATAAATTGATTGGTGTTTGGTTGGTTCAGAAAATGTTGCATGTGGTAATTGGTATAAGGAAAAACTTGCTTAATCTTGTAGATCACTAAAATGGATAACTTGATGCTTGTCAATTGTTTTGAGTTAACAAGTAGATCATGATTAAATTGTGCATCACATGAGTTAAGCCTATTAGTGAAGAACTACCGTAAAGCTTGTTGAAAATTTGGTTTGCATCGGTGGTACTCTAAGGTCTAGATATTTTCTAATAACAGGGTTTGGTTAACAAGGAAGACGGTATGAAGTCTTATAACGTTTGCAATATGTTTGTCATATAAAACTTGGTGTACGGGTTGATATTCTTGTTTGCTTACATAACCTTGCTAGCCTAAACTCTGTACTGAGAGGGAATGCTTCTCGTGCATCCAAATCCTTGAGCCAAAATCCATGCCATTTGTGTCCACCATAACTACCTATATGTGGTATTTCCTTGCCACTCCAAGTAAATTTTTCATGTGCTACCTTTAAATTATTCAAAATGTTATTATTCCCTTTTTGTGTCAATGTTTACTAGCTCATGAGGAATTAGTGTGGTTATTCTTTATTCTATTTGTCGAGTGGACTTTTACACCTGGACTAGTGGCATATACATCCGCTTATCCAATAACTTGCAAAAAGAGCTGGCAACGGGGTGCCCAGTCCCAATTAATTACAACTTTAACCAATTAATTCTCTTCACACTTTTGCCCTGATTCATCAGTAAGCAATGACAAACAGTGAAATACCTGAATGTGTGTAAACCAAAGAGAAAGAGGGATGATCTGCCTTGCTGGTAGAAATAACGTCCTTCATGGGAGCCGCTCTTAAAAGTCCGTTCGACAGGTAGAATACTGTTCTCACCCGCTACCATTCGTTGACAATTAACAAACACCTCTCAAAAATAGATACTCCTCCATGGTATGTGATTGATGGAAGGCACCCGAGGATTCGGTTAGCCATGGCTTGTGTTAGCAAGGTTGGGAGGAGTATCAAATATTTTATGCAATCTCTATATGCTTTCAAAAACCTAAAAGCTCTAGCACATGATTTAATCCCTGCTTCCCTCTGCGAAGGGCCTTTCTTTTACTTTTATGTTGAGTCAGTTTTCCTATTCTTTCTGTCTTCCACAAGCAAACACTAGTGTCAACTTTGTTACAACATGCGTTATATGCAATGTATTGGACTTGTTATACTACTTTGTGTTGACAATATCCATGAGATAAATATGTTGAAAGTTGAAGCAAATGCTGAAACTAAATTCTTCCTTTGTGTTGATTAAATACCTTTTATTAGAAACTATTGCTTTATGAGTTAACACTTATGCAAAACTGTTTGATGCTTGTCTCGAAAGTACTATTCATGAAAACGTTTAGCTTGTGTGATTCATTGTTTACTCATTATCTATTTGGTAGCAAATTATAGACCATTGACTTGGATCACTTCATTCATTTACATGTGCCTTGCAATATTATATGATCAAGATTATGATAGTAGCATGTCACCTCAAAAATTATTTTGTTTTTATCGTTTACCTACTCGAGGACGAGTAGGAACTAAGCTTGGGGATGCTGATACGTCTCAAACGTATCTATAATTTTTGATGTTCCATGCTTGTTTTATACCAATTGCTACATGTTTTGCATCTACTTTATATCACTTTTATACATTTTTTGGGACTAACCTATTAACAAGATGCCGAAGTGCCAGTTCCTGTTTTCTGCTGTTTTTGTATTCCAGAAAAGCTAGTCTGGAAATATTCTCGGAATTGGACGAAACTACACGGGGGTCCTATTTTTCCAGAACACGCCTGACGGAGCGAAGGAGCACAGAGGAGGGCCACCAGGGGCCACACGCACCTAGGGCGCGGCCCCCCTCTGCCGCGCCCTAGGGTGGTGTGGGCCCCTCGGGGGTCTCCAGCCGCCGCCCTTTCGCCTACTTATTCCCCCCGACGCGAAAACCCTAAGTACCTGAGCAAATATCCACGAAAAGTTCCAGAGACGCCGCCGTCGTCAACCCTAGCTCGGGAGGGTTCAGAACCTCTTCCCGGCACCCTGCCGGAGAGGGGAATCGTCACCGGAGGCTTCTACATCGCCATGCCTGCCTCCGGAGTGATGCGTGAGTAGTTCATCCTTGGACTACGGGTCCATAGCAGTAGCTAGATGGTTGTCTCTCCACTTTGTGCCATCATGTTTAGATCTTGTGAGCTGCCCTACATGATCAAGATCATATTATTGTAATGCTACATGTTGTGTTTGCTGGGATCCGATGAATATTGAATATTATGTCAAGTTGATTATCAATCTATCTTATATGTTATTTAAGATCTTGCATGCTTTCCGTTACTCGTAGATGCTTTGGCCAAGTAGATGCTTGTAACTCCAAGAGAGAGTATTTATGCTAGATAGTGGGTTCATGTCTCCGTTTAACCTGGGACAGTGACAGAAAGTTCTAAGGTTGTGGATGTGCTGTTGCCACTAGGGATAACCTAACGATGCTATGTCCACGGGCATATGTGTTTGTTTACATTACGCACTTTACTTAATGCAATTATCCGTTGCTTGCAACTTAATACCAACGGGGGACTCGGATGACAACCCGGCGGTGGATTATTAGTCATAGATGCTGTTGGATAACGGTCTATGTATTATGTCGTAATGCCCAATTAAATATCATAGTAGTCAACATGTCATGTATATGCATTGTCATGCGCTCACTATTCGTCAATTGCCCAGCTGTAATTTGTTCACCCAACATGTTAGTTATCTTTTATGGAGAGACACCACTAGTGAACTGTGGACCCCGGTCCATTCTTTTACACTGATTAAACAACCACAAACTGCAAACTGTTCCTTTTTCATTCTCTGCAATTTAATACTCATTTTCCACACCATACGTTTAATCCTTTGTTTTCAGCAAGCCAGTGAGATTGACAACCTCACTGTTTCGTTGGGGCAAAGTAGTTTGATTGTGTTGTGTGCAGATTCCACGTTGGTGATCGTGTTGCGCCGTGCGGCCACCAACAACCTTCTGAAGAGTTGCTGCTCCTACTGGTTCGATAACCTTGGTTTCTTTCTGAGGGAAAACTTGCTGCTGAACTGCATCATACCTTCCTCTTGGGGTCTCCCAACGAGCGTGTGATTCACGCCATCACACGCCAAAGTCGTACTAAGCAAAATACACTTACATGACCGTCCACCTGCTAAGACACTCTCCTGCACCACAATATACGCATGGTACAACGGGCAAGTGAATCGGCACACCCCCGGCGCGACCGGGTATGCCTAGCTCCGGACTCCTTAGCACAGTCGAACCTGTGCCTGTCGACCACTACCCTCGACAGCACAACCGAACGACTGCGCCCAATGGATGGCACAAAAGGGGCTCAACAATCTACTAGGTCACGGTCCTCCATGAGATGACGATGGTCCTGCTTTCAAAGTTCAGATTAGTGGCACCATGGACTGACCCTATCGATGTTTGGAGGGAGTTTCATTTAATCAAGTTTCATCATAACAAGTCCAAACAACCGAGGATTAGTCCAGCAAAACAACCACAATATCACAATAAAATATCATCAAACAACAAGACATTAGTCAATCGACGACTGTGGCGGAGCTACCTCCGACCAGCGCCATCTCGTTTGACTACAAAAGAAAATAGCGTCAATCAGACGACTGTGGCGGAGCTACCTCCGACCAGTGCCATCTCGTTGACTACAAAGAAAATAGCGTCAATCAGACGACTGTGGCGGAGCTACCTCCGACCAGCGCCATCTCGTTTGACTACAAAAGAAAATAGCGTCAATCGGACGACTGTGGCGGAGCTACCTCCGACCAGCGCCGTCTCGTTTGACCACAAAAGAAAATAACGTCATTCGGACGACTGTGGCGGAGCTACCTCCGACCAGCGCCATCTCGTTTGACTACAAAAGAAAAGTAGGAGCATCGTTCCTCCATTCCTTCGACTGTGGCGGTTCCCCCAGTCCATCGCCTCGGGAATGGGAGTGGTACCCCCAGACACACACCACAACTCTACGGAATTTAAATGTCAAAGTCATGATATCTCATGATGCACAGTTCATGAATAACAGGCAAACATATACACATACATGGCATGATAATATGTAATCAAATCAGCAAACAACACTGCAAGACTGGTCATAGCAAGTGGTTAGCTTGCCTGCGAACACGGCTCCAGATGGTTCAGGAAGGTCTCGGACTCGTCGTGTGTTGGGATCCCGAAGAACGCCTAAACCAAGGAGGGAGATTCAACACATAAATAAAAGCAACTAAACTAAATAATTCCTAAAATGGAAAAGACAGTTCCACTGGATAGGTCTCTTCAAACTATGAATTTAGGAATTTGAATCACTCCAAACGGAGCTACGGTTTGGAAGTTATGGACGAGCGACGGATAGTTATTTGACGCTCACCAGAAAAAAAAATAGAACGGTTGTTGTTGACCGCGCACCCCTGGAAAGACGCTTTCTCTGCTGGAAGACGGAAAACGGCGGTATACGCCTCCACTTAAGCTGACAGGTGGGGGGTCAAGGATTTAAACAAATCATTTCTTCTTTTCCCTCCACTGTGCCTTCTTCCCGGGGATGAGGACGCGCGGCGAGGTTCCGGCGTCGACGACGCCGTCGCCGTGCTGCCTGGTGCCTCATGCTGGGGAGGCATGCGTGATCGCTGCACCGCGACGAGCTCGGGGAGGTTGCTGGTTGCGAGGGGGGAGGCCTAATGCCTACGGCTCCCAAGCTCGACAGCACGGCAATGGCGGGCCGAGGATGAACACGAGTACACCATGCATCGCTTGCTTCGTTGGCTGCACTGGGAGATAGAGGGGAAGGGTAGGAGGCACTCCGTGCGTTTAATCGAAGAACGGCCCAGCTAGAGCTCGCTGCGGTCGAGGATTCGACGGCGGCGATTTCGGCCGGGATCGGAGCAGGGCTCCGCCGTTGTTTGATTAAATGGACAGAGAGGTCCAGGAGGGGGAAGAGGAGGATGGGGTTCCGCGCGAGGGGGCTCGAGGTGTCCTTTTTATGGCCGGGGGCGAGCACGTCGGACAACCGAGCGCGCGGCGCTTGAATGCGTGCCAGTGCGCCAAGCCGCGGACAAAAATTGAATGGGAGAGGATAAGAGCGAGCGCGACCTTAGCCAGTGGAGCAGGACGAGCTCGGGCTGATCTCCGGGAGCAGGAACGGGCTTGGAAATCCGCACGTTGTGCTCGAGCTAGAGAGCGGCGGGAGGAAGCCGACGAACGACCATGTGGCGCCTAACTTCGGCCAGGAATTAAAGAGAGGGGATAAGGGCGGTTCCGGTTCGAGATAGGGGAGCAGGAGAGGTGCGGCCACTGCTCGTTTGGTCCGGGACCGAGGAACAGCGAGGGGAACCGAGGAACATCGGAGGTCAACGCGGTGGACGCCGGCCAGTGCGCGTCCTGGCGCTCAGAGCGCGCCACGAGCGGCATGGCCGTGCCAGGAGGATTCAGGGGAGAAAGAGCTGCCAAACTGCACTACTAGGACCACTAGGACAAGATCAACTCAACTAAGCAAGAATCACTCAAGAGCTCAACACTTCACTATGCAAACTTTCAGAAAACCTAAGTGCACAGAAGGTGTTCGACGAAAAGACAGGGGTCTTGCACTACTCTAAAAATCCCAAAAATTCACCACTGGGTTTATTTGGTACTAGGAGAGTGTCTTTGGAGTTTGAGCTCAATTGGACATGGGTAAATTGGGTTTTGGCAATGTGCCCACCATTGGCATATTGGCATGATCAAGACAAGATGGTGTTTCATGCATGATCTTGAGGTGATATTCTGGTTGGGTGTGTCTAGATCCATTGTGAACAATGTGGTCAAGTTTCACTGCCATTGGATTTGTTTAGCTAGGGGTTGGTTTGGAGATCTCAAAAAGGTATAAAAAGGGGCTTACAAAGGAAGTAGGTCAAAAGTTGCTCAAATGGGTTTGGCTCCAAAAGGTGAAGTGTAGGGAATGCAAAAATATTCATCCCCTGAATTTATCAGAATTTTTTGAGAGGCATAGCTTGACTCAAACATCTCTGGATCAGAAATGGCATTTTGGAAAATAATGCCCAACTTGGAAATATTGCATTGAAGTATGCAATATTTTTGCATGGATTGTCTTCATATGGATATGGGAGTCCTCTAGTATTTTTAGTGGAATTTTTCCAGCTATGGAAATAGGCTTCCCTTTGGTAGGTGGAGGAAAGGGTTTAAAAGGTTCGATAATTAGGGCTAGGGTTTTCGAGGGAAAACCTAAGCATCAAAATTATCACGGGTGATGGAGTGGTTCGTGGATCACTGGGAAATTCTTGAGAGAGAAATTCCCAAGTCAAATCATCCTCAAAAGATTTGAAGAAACATTTGGGAAAAGAGAAAAAGTTTTTCAGGTGTCATAAAACGCCACTAAAATTAGGTTTCGATTTTCGGGTGTTACAATTTAGGATTGTTTGTTTGACACCCGCCTTTGTACCTTTACTAAACATAGCAGCAGACTTATATTATTTATCATCTGGCTCGATTGACTCTCATAGAGAGCCAATATTTGCTGCAGTTTATGAGCATTGGACACATTCGCTTTCATGATAATCAGCGAATCGTGTGCGAAGAACACGTGGTTTATCTTTGGTGCCCCTTGACACAATTGGATACCTTCAATAGTACCTTCCTCCTCCGCATGGCGCAATAGAGTTGTTAGTCCTTCCGCTCATAAAATGAAAAGATAAGGGGAAAGAGGGTCCCCTTGTCTTAAACCTCTCTCGGGTGAAAAACCTTGCTGCAGCACTTTATTTACTTTCACCCTATAGGAAACTGATCGAACACAGTTCATAATTAGCTGAATCCAAGCTGATGCAAAACCCATCTTTTCCATAATTTTCTGCAAGAAACACCACTCAACACGGTCATACGCTTTACTCATATCCAACTTGACTGCAACCAGACCGTCATGGCCCCCTTCCTTCGGTGCATAAAATGGTAATATCATATGCCAGCAGTACATTGTCCGTGATCATCCTCCCAGGAACAAAAGCCGACTGAGTCGGTGAGATAATGTGTGGAAGAATCAGCTTTAACCGATTTGCAAGGACCTTTGAAATCAGTTTGTAGAGCACATTGCATAAGCTAATAGGCCGAAACTCCGTGATTCTCTCCGGGTTCTTCACTTTTGGTATAAGAACAATCGTCGTTTCATTCCACCCGTCCGGCATTGCACCACCATTTAGGACATCCAGGACTTCACCTTGAACTTTCATCCCCACCACATGCCAAAATTTCTTATAGAAAATGGCTGACATGCCATCTGGACCCGGTGCCTTGAGGTCTCCAATACTCTCCAAAGCCTCTTTCACTTTAGCAGCTGTAAAAGGCTGGGTAAGGGATTCATTCATTTCATTCGACACCGAGTGTGGGACATGTTGGAGGAGATCATCGTTTATCGTACCTACAGAAGACATGAACAAACTTTTGTAGTGGTTAGAAATATAGCTCCCTCTCGCCTTCCACTACACCTCCTCCTTCTCTTCTCAGCCTTTTAATGTATTCACCCTTCTTCTCTCCGAGGCTACCGCATGGAAAGAACTGGTATTACGGTCGCCAAATTGCAACCAATTAGGATGTGCACGTTGTTGCCAAAAGATACTATGCTGCTCCTCCATTTTACCGAGTTTGTATTTCAACAAGTGCTCCCTGGATACCCTTTCCTACGTTATGGACCTCTTCAACATTTCTCCAAATCCCTCCGAGCTTTCTTGATCCTACTCTTTAGTTCACCCAACACCTCCTTATCCCACACCCATAACCTTCTCCCCACCTCCCCCGCTGTGACAACATCCCCGCCTTCAAAAGCATTGTTCCAAGCCTCCTACACCACCCGGGCACAATCATCCTCTTGAAGCCAAGCCGCTTCAAACCGGAATTTTTTTCCTCCACCTCCCTCCTCCGGTTTTGATGCTTGATCATTTAAAACAGAAATCACCGGTCGATGGTCTGAGTGTCGATGCTCTGCATTGATAATTTTGTACAAGGGAAACAAACACCGCCACTCCACATTTGCCACCGCTCGATCCAATCTCTCCCTGATGTAGCCACTCGCAACGTGCCAATTATTTCTCCAGGTGAAAGCATCACCTACGTACCCAAAATCACTCATCTGAGCATCCTCCAACGCCCTACGAAAAGCATCCATGCTTGCAGGGGCCCGAGCCGCCCCCCCTCCTTTTCATGGGAGAATAAATTTCATTGAAATCCTCCATACATAACCACGGAAGATTTGCTTGAGCTTGCAAAGTCTATAGGAGCTGCCAAGTGTTCTCCTTCTCTCCCGACCTTGATTCACCATAGATCCCCGTAAATCTCCACTTGCTGCCATTCTCCTCAATTATGTCTACATCTATGTGATATCTTCCTTTCCATCTCAGCTGAACATTCATCCCTCTCCGCCAGAACATCGCAAGTTGGCCACTACGTCCCTTGCAGCTCACCACGATCATATTGGGCATGTTTAACTTCCAACGAAAACACTCCATCTCCTTCTCATCCAGTTTCATCTCCGACAGAAACAGGATGTCGGGGTCTTCCGCCTTCTGGAGTTCCAAAAGGCCATGAACTGCCGGCTGGTTCCCAAGCCCCCGGCAGTTTTGAGACACAATTTTCATTGATCCACGCAGGGCTGTTTTGACAGACACCGACCGGACGGCCGGCGGCCGGCTGCCTGAGCCACCGATTCTTGGCCTTCCTTGCCCACACCACTCGGCGCACCTGAATCAAAGAAGGCAGCGGCTCTAGAACGCATCAACTGCATGCACCGCACTGGGTCGCGAGATTTCCGGACGATCTGCAACGCCCGCAACTTCAAGTCCTCCATGGGAAACGTACCCAGACGCCCGAGTGCTAACCATGGGGAGTAGAATCCCCTCCTCGAAAAACGATTTTTCAGACCGCAGCTTACCCAAAACCTGCAGATCTTTCACCTCCTCCTTCCTTCCAGAAGATCCCCCAAAGCGCAAACCTCTTCTTTCTGCCGCTGACCTAGGTCTAGTCTACAGTATGTTACAAGCATGCCCTAGACAAGCACACAAGGCTTTGGTGGTGGGAGCGAGGGATGGAAGGAGATCGCGAGGGACACTGGCGACTGGGGACGGTGGGAAACAGCGACAACCAAAAGCACAGATCAAAACACCGGCGGCGCCTGACCTACACGAACGATCGCCAAGAAAATCGCCTCCAGATCGGAGGACACCAACCGTCACACACGGGAGGGACTAAGTTTCGCACCGAAAACTCAACCTTTTGGTTTCACATCGAGCTCGAGCTCATTCGCAAGTACCTGATCACGTCTTTCAGCGCATGGGTCGCATTCCGCGATCGAGTTAATACATTCGCGTTGCTCGTCCAAACAAGCAACCAAAGCATTTCTGCTAATTAACCAAAGCATGACCGAGACTCGTGATTTCGCCGCGTCATATATTTTCGTGCCTGCAGTCCTCGGCGTCGACAACGCGTCTCTCTCCGTTCAAAAACGACGTGCGTTCACTCGTGGCAAATCAACACACGGCCGGGCTACCGTGACACGGCGGAAACTGACAAGGAAGGAAGCCGTCGAACTGCATGATAGAGTTTAGCGGAATACGGCAGGGCAATCATGAAGCATCCTCGATGCATCCCTGTTTTTTTTTTTTTTTACACAAGTAAAAGTTGAATTACTATTTTATTTCCGTAATATATTTGTGAGCTTGGAACTCTCATGATGATTGATGAACTCGATGATTTAACTGTGTCCAGTGCCAGTAATTCGTTGTGGCTGTGAGTTTAACAAGCGATAGCACGAACCCCGAGGAGGAGGCAGCGCAACGCAAGTAGGCAACGAGTAAAGAAAAAATCGGAAAATGATGCAAAGCCTCGCGGCTCTCAGGCGACAAAAATCATCAGTGAATCAAAACAAAACGCAACAGGGGGAGGAGAGAGAGGCTTTCATTCGAATTCTGTCGCGCCTGCCCCCCTCTCTCTCTCTCATCCCGGACTCTTCTGCCAGCGGTCGGCGCCGACCGCGCTGGGGCTAGATCGCCGTGCGCCCGTGCCGGAGCCGGCCGCTCTTCCCGTCGGAGGCAAGGGCGCCCTTGTTGAAGGTATTGCCCCCTCTTCCTCCAGCTGTTTCCTCTTCGCATGCGTGGGTTTTGTACTTTTGTTACCCATTATTATTTGGGTCGTGGAAGATTGGGTTTCTAGTGGGCGTTTCCGAGGAGCTCGTCGATTCCGCACCCGAGTGATGCGAATGCGGGGGCGGAGAAGCGGCCGGAGGAGCAGGGGTTTGGCTGCCTGCTTGCTTGGGTTTGGGCCCAAGGTTCTAGGGTTGCCGCTCGATCTGGCGCCTTGCAGATGCGCATGCTCCGGAGCTCATTCCCCACAATAGCGCGTAGTTCGATTGACTGAACCCAACCCAATAATCCATAGCATTTTCCCGGTCGGCCCCCTTCTGTGACTGTTTTCTTGTGCATAATGGCCATTAATGGAGCTCCTCATAGGTTATGTTGCCGTTTGTTAAGATGCACTAGGTTTGACTACAGATTGATGAGCTGAAAGAGTGACATGTGAGCTATGTACGGATTCCACTACTCACAGGCTCACCTAATTATGTGTTTATCTTAAGAGTAAAGTTGTGTGGGTGCCCTTTATATGGTCATCACATTGGTTGGTCGATTTGATGATACTTAAAACTTGAACTTTCGATTGGGTCAACTGTGCATCATATGGAGTTGCAAAAGCCTGCTTGCAAATGGTTAAAAATGCAATCCAAATACCACACCTTCTTATAATGCACTATATTTCTAACTTACAAACTTAAAATAATGCCTACCCAGAACATCAAAAAGTTTAATGACTCCTGTGATATATTTTACTACATCTAGTAAGAACTAAAAAGACCTGGTCGACATTTGATAGTATCATGCGAGGCCCTAGCCAATGCGCTCTCATGATTTCTGCTCCACTGACCATTGTGGCCCTATCTCTTTTAAAACCTATAGACAGTTTCCAATCATGTAACGGTACTTTATTGGAGCTAACCAGTTGGCCCTGCATCCCAAAAAAGTTGTTTGCTGAGGCAATGATTCTTCTGAACAATAGGAAGTAGTGGCTATGAAATCATTGGCAATGATTTGTCCCCTTGTTCGTTCTCGTGTTAATAAGACAAACATTCGTCCTTTTTTCTAGCAGGTCCACTATCTCTGGAGTTTACCCATGGCCTCAGCTGCTTATATTGATGATTCTGGTTCTGAGGTTATTGATCCTCCAAAGTCCGAGGTACTGGATGTTGCTGAACTCGTCGGCGATCATGTTCCACTTACACCAAAACCAAATGTGGTTGTTTCTAGCAGCGTGCGTGAACTTTTGGAATGCCCGGTCTGCTTGAGTGCCATGTACCCTCCTATACATCAGGTGTGCATTTGTACTTCTCCATAGCATTATTTAGTTTAGGAAGGCTCGCTTGATATGCTGAATTAGTATTGTTCAAATGTAGTCAGTCAGATAACAGAATATGCACTATTTTAAGAGTCGGCTTCAATATTCTTTGTTCATAGCTGCCATCATGTTTTTAGTTTTGCCTGTCTGAATTTTTCCAGGTGCTTTTGATCTCCTGTTTGAGTGAAGCACTCTTGTTGATTTCTGTTATTTCCAGTGCATAATGCATACTTTTGTTTATGCACGTATATGGTCTGTTCTGTTACTGTAATGTTATTTCGTATGCTGAAGCACCAAAAAACGAGTTTACTAAATGCATTGTGCACCACACAGATTCTCTTACTGTATTGTAACACCAACCTTTTGTGTATGCAGTGCTCTAATGGTCATACATTGTGCTCTGGATGCAAGCCAAGGGTACACAATCGCTGTCCAACTTGTAGGCATGAACTGGGTAACATAAGATGCCTTGCTCTTGAGAAGGTGGCTGCATCTCTTGAACTTCCGTGCAAGTACCAGAACTTTGGTTGCTTAGGCATTTATCCATACTACTGCAAGCTGAAGCATGAGTCACAGTGCCAATATAGGCCTTATAGTTGTCCATATGCTGGATCTGAATGTACAGTTGCTGGTGACATTCCATACTTGGTAAATCACTTGAAAGATGATCACAAAGTTGACATGCACAGTGGAAGCACTTTCAACCATCGCTATGTCAAGTCAAATCCTCATGAAGTCGAGAATGCCACCTGGATGCTTACGGTATGTCTCGCCAACACCAACATGTTGATTAAGAGTTTCCATCGAGCATTCTCGTGATGCCTTTATGTCTGCAAAAATACAAAATAAAATGAGAATGCCTAGGAAGAGCTAGGTATCGTACCAATTCAAAATAAGCACAAAAATCTGAGCAAAGATAACTGGAATCTGGTTATTATCTTTACTCAGATTTTAGTGCCTATTTGAATTGATATGATATCTGTGTAATGGGGGCGATTCTAAAAAGACTGGAATCTGGATGTACTGTACAACCATAATACCCACCGACCGAGAAAATGATTAGTTTTCCCTTTCTGCAAAGACACTAGGCTCATTTCTAATAGTGAATATTGTGGCCATTTCCCTAGGACAAATTTCTATTGGTCAAATATGACTACAGTTCTTGTTTTCTATGCCAACTATTTGTTGTACAATACACAACGAAGATGCCAAACATGTTGGACCATAATAGTTTCTCATCTAACACCATAATGACCAGATCCACCTGCATCTATTTTCGGTTCAACATTCTGTATGTCCCCTTCTTCTGCTACCTGTCCTAACTTCACTGCATTATTGAAGCGCAATCCAAAATGTCATCTTTTGTTATGTTTTTCCTTTTATGTTAGACTACTCAAGTATACTTTGTCCATGTAGGTTTTCAGCTGCTTTGGCCAGTACTTCTGCCTACATTTTGAAGCATTTCAGTTGGGCATGGCGCCTGTCTACATCGCTTTCCTGAGGTTCATGGGAGATGACACGGAAGCAAAGAACTACAGCTACAGTCTGGAGGTAGGAGGTGGTGGGCGCAAGATGATCTTTCAGGGGGTTCCCCGGAGCATCCGAGACAGCCATCGGAAGGTCCGGGATAGCTATGATGGGCTAATAATCCAACGGAACATGGCCTTGTTCTTCTCCGGTGGTGAAAGGAAGGAGCTCAAATTGAGGGTGACTGGCAGAATTTGGAAGGAACAATGAACAGCCGATTCATCTTTTTCCCGAGCATGAGCCCATGAATCACATTGCCAAAACTGTAGTACCTAGGCGCTGATTCTCAAGCGTGCAACATGTACACTACTTCTAGCCTGTTTTAGCTCTCTTCTGCTGGTTTGGCGCCTGTGGATATCACCCAGATAAAACATGGGTGACACTCTGATACTGATGCAGGCATGGCAATCCCTCTTTGCTTTGAACTGCTTATAAGTCGCCATTCTGTAGCATAGGGGAATGCAGTTGGCAACTCATGAGATGTAAAGGTCGTAGCTTTCGTCTGTTCCAAATTTTATCTGCATGGTTCATATGTTTCTTAGGATGCTACTGCAGGAATTGTAACAGCTTGAGAACTAGAAAATGTATTAATCATGGTGAAATGCCATGAAGCACGAACCCTCCTTTCAGGAATGCTTTGTAGTGGAGGTTGAATAGCTGAATGCCTGTAGAGCTCATTCCAGTGAACTTGTTAGGATATATGTTTTGCTCATTTGAGTTTCTTTCTGACTAGTTAGGAAAATTAGCATGGTTTTTTTTTTGAAATAAGGAAAATTAGCATGTTACTCCCTGTGTCCCACAAATATAATACGTTTTGGCAAGCTATGCAAGCTAAAATAGCTTGCCAAAACATCTTATATTATGAGATGGAAGGAGTAGAAACTAATTTCAAGAATGGATTTTCTTGTGTCAGTCGAGGTGGAACATGTGCCCTGAAACCTTATCTTGGAGGTGATCTTTGTCATGTCAGCGCCACGTGATATATACAAAGCTGCCATGTCAGCCCGAGCCTACCCTTGCCATGTCAGGTCTGGTTGATAATATATACTACATCCGTTTTTTTAAAAAGATTATATTTTTTCTTGAGAAGTCAATCAATGTTAACTTTAACTAACATTGCAGGAAAACTATTGATAGTTATAAAACTATGTTGATATAATATGAATCATTATGTTTAATGATATTAATTTGACATTGTAGTTGTTAATATATTTTTTATAAACTTAATCAATCTTTAAAGTACCCTATTCAATTTGCTTGGGACAAAAGGCTTAGTTGTTTTAATCAATCGCTAAAGTGTTTGCGTTTCACCAACATTTATACGCGGACGAAGGAAGTACGACGCTGTAGCAGGCCAGCATGGCCACAGACTCAGGAGAGTGGCGGGAAATGACAATCCGCAACTAGTTGCACCCGCAACTAGTTTTCGGATACCCCACTTCCGAGTGTCCAAAAATCGCGAAAAAAATCATGGACATGGGTTATGTCGAATCTTCGACACCCACAAAATTTCATCCAAAAATATGAACATATGTGGCCTGTGCAAAAAAGAAAAATGAAAGTAAGAAAATTTCATCCAAAAATATGAACATATGTGGCGTGCAAAAAAGACAAATGAAAGTTTGAATTACTTTCATTTTTCTTTTTTGCACAGGCCACATATGTTCATATTTTTGGATGAAATTTTGTGGGTGTCGAAGATTCGACATAACCCATGTCCATGATTTTTTTCGCGATTTTTGGACACTCGGAAGTGGGGTATCCGAAAACTAGTTGCGGGTGCAACTAGTTGCGGCTAATTCCCTCTCGGAGAGTGGCTCTATGTTCAACATCGGAGCCATTGGCTTTAGCTCTACAAAAATAGCCCAGTCCCTCCAGTTCAGATAGCAATGTTTATCAGGTGGCCCTCTGCTAATAACCGTAACACCAACATAGTGAACATAGTAATAATGTATGTTCATTCTTCTTCCACTATTTGTGCAAGGAACATATTTATGGACATCAAGGGCTCCTTTGATTCAAAGGAAGTTCATAAGATTTTTGGAGAATTGTATCCTATAGAAAAAATTTCTACGTTGGTCGTTTGATTCATAGGATTGGTTCCTATAGCAAATTTTCCATAGAAATCATTGTACTACATTGCATAGGAAATCTAGCGTTCACTTCAACCTTTTTCTTTACAAGTCCTTTGTTTTTCCTATGCCATCAAACACTCTCTAGTCCAAATTCCTGTGATTTGCTAATCATATAGAATTCAAGTGGCCATGCCACTCCAATCATGCATTTTTCCTATTCATGTGTTTTTCCTATCCCGAGAATCGAGAACAAAGAGGCCCTAAATTGGTTAATCTCTTTGTCAAACAGAAATGAAACATAGTAATTCCTATCAATTGCAAGCAAGTTCATCCCTACACGATGCAATATTTTTTTGGTCCATTGTTTCCAACGGCTTATCAGGGTATGGATGAATATTCGCCGGTTTCAGAATTTTCCTTTCTAGGAATGCGCGAGAGTTTACGCCTCTCTATATATATAGAAGAAGAACATCATAGGTTTATAAAGATACACAACAAACACACCAAGGTCTGCCGACCAATACAAGAAGGAAAATTCTCACAAAAAACCCTGCGATGATCCACCTATTAGACTCAGCCATGATGGCATCAAGCAGTGCTGCCGCAAACCGCAAAATTTTCATGACATTGATTGACGATTTCACTAGGAATTTCTATGTATATCTTTCTGCTGAGAGAAAACTCACGAGAGTTCGGTCAAATCGTGGCGGAAAGTATTTCTCTGAGGAGTTTAATTTATTTTATGCGGAAACACTGTACTCACTCCGTTACTTGATGTAAGGTGTATAGTTTTTTGAATTTTTTTCCAAAATATTGGGTGTAATGTAATTTATGGACAATTTTACCCATCTACAAATGAATCCGATGTGTGGCAGAGGGATTTGACGGATTGTTATCAATTTGTGGCTATTAGGAACTCATTTCTTCCAATTTTTTCAGAAACAAATGAGTCCACTGTATGCCAAATACCCACGTATTAATATTCGTGCAGAAAATTATACACTCTTACATTCAGAAATGTAGGGAGTATAATTCTTGAGAGGACCTCTCCTCATTCTCCCCAATCCAACGGAGTACGTCGGATTTATCCAAGCCATGCGGAGGAGCCGATGTTGACATCTTGTCATGTCCTAAATATAAAGTTCCCACAAAAAACAATGAAATTGTCCCTTTCGAAAAGTAGGATAAGAGCAAGAGCACCTCCGTACCCCGCTCTCCTGCATCACCGCAACACACTCACCACCGCGCCTCGTATGGTCCAACTGCAGGAAATCATGGCAACCGCCCTAACTTGCCGCGCTGACAACTCCTCTCTCGATGAGACCGTCGGGGGACCATGTCCCCTCCGCCCTATTATTGGCGTCGTGTGGACTTATCCGGGAGTGGTTAGGGGAGAGAGGGAGGGGGAAGGTGGCGGGGGGAGGGTGACCTAAGGGACTTCCGCTAGTACTTTGTTGTCATACCCTTTTAGCACTGACTAATAATCTACTACTACCTCCGTTCCCAAATATAAGATATTTCAGCTTTTCTCTAGATTCACATGTATCTACACACATTTTAGTGTGTATGTTCACTCATTTTAGTCCGCACCTATTCAACATGTGAAACATAAGAATAACATTTTAGGAACGGAGGGAGTAGGAGTTAGGTTAAGTTGCATCATCTGCATATCTTAATATTTCAAAGCAGAACAAAATCTTCATTTATCTATCCACCTGGAAGTCAAGCAAAAAGATGGACATATAGGGATATACATTGTCTAACCAACTCCAGTGCAGATATTGATCCATTTCATACATACAATTATACATCCAAGCAGAGCTCGCAAGACAAGAACTCATTGTTCTCGCCGGCCAAACAGAAACAGCAAACCCAACCCACAAAGGATTACTTGACCACGAGAATATACAATGCCAAGAAATCAAGAAACGCAGCTCCGTTCTTGCCAGAATCTGATCCTTCTACGTACTAATTAACACGAAAAGGATCGTATATATATGAAAGGAATCGATCAAGAACAGCAACTGGAGCAGCGTACCAAGCCGTTCTCGTTGCAGTCGCCGCAGCGGCTGGTGCGTCCTTCCTCCTCGACGAAGACCTTGCGGGAGCCAGCGCAGGCGGGGCAGGGCACGAAGCGGACGCCCCCGCAGGCGCCGCAGACAAAGGCCGGGTCCTGCCCCGCGGCGCCCTGGAGGAGGCGCCGCAGCTCGCCGGCCTCGTGCAGCTGCCTGACCTCGTCGGCGCCGCCGACGAGCCGGCCCCCGACGAAGAGCTGCGGGAGGGAGAACCCGCGGCCCCGCGCCGCGAGCAGCCCCTGGAGCTCCCGCCGGAGCGCGGCGTCCATGGAGACGTCGCGCTCGTCCACGGCCACGCGGAAGCCGCGCAGCACGGCGCGCACCGCGGAGCAGTCGGTGAAGGTGCGGCGCACGCCGCGGAGCGACGTGGTGTAGAACACCACCGCGGGGTGCGGGATCCCCGCGCGGGGGTCATCGGGGTGTTGGCGCCGCGCGGGCTGCAGGCGGCGGCCCTGGCCCTGGTAGGGGTGGTGGTACGTCAGCGACCGCCCCAGCTGGTGCGGCTGCGGCTTCTTGGCGTACGGCCAGGATGAACCGCCGCCGGCGTCGTCCATCTCCGATAGCCTCCTCGGGCCTCGGCAGAAGAGTATGACTTGGGCTCCGGCGAAGGGAGAAAAAAGTGGGTGGCCCGTCCTGGAGCGGTCGTGCCTGTGTAATTCGCGACTTGGAGGTTAACGATGACGAAGGCAACAAGGCCGATGACCAATGATTGATAGCAAATCTACAAATAAAAGAACTGGAAGAAAAACGCAGCAACGTGCCAATAATGAATAAGCAACTCCTCCCATTTGCAATTTGCGAAAGGATCGTTGACACTGCGCGGTGGACATGAGCGGTTCGTTTGAGATTCTGACGTCTGTGGATTTGGCTTCAATACGTCTTTCCAGTATGATCGATGGAGTGGCGGCTCACCCCTCGAGTGAAAGGGCCACCGAGCTATTCAAGCTTCTCAAGCGCAAGAAGCGATCGGTGCAACATCAGTCCGAGTTCTTTAATCTTTTGAGCCTTTTCAGCTATGAGTCTTGGACGCAAGACTCAATCCGTGGAAATGGGAAACCTCGGGTTTTATTCGGCACGCTCTGCCCACGGAGTGTGATTCCTAGGAGGTTTATACAAGTTCTAGGTGGGGTGGATATGAAAAACGAAACGAGAGCAATCGGGCAGCTATGAAACTATTTTTGTGTGCTTTTGTGGCTGCAGATGTGACAAAGTATGGATCTAGATATATGTGAGTCAATTAAAATGGAACGGAGGAGTACAAGTCAATCAGTCAATTCATGCGCGAGTAAATAACATACAATGTAGAAGGAATCTCTTTTTTAGTTTTTTTAACACAACATCATTTCTGCTAACCCACAAGCCACAACATAGAGCTGGATATGCTTATGAAATGTAAAAATAAGATGCCATAGCCAGTTACCAAACATATTAGTACACTCTACATTTGAAACAAAATCGGTGCAATCTGAATGATATACCAAATTGCACGAACAAATTCCCGTTCGAAGAACAAATGCTTGATTGTCTTATCATAATGGCAAAAAACAACAATGCTCACTCCCATGCCAATTATGTGTCACACAATTGTCTTTTGTTAATGCGACACTCGTCTTAGATACAAAACAAACATATTAACCTTCAACGTGTCACTATTTTCTAATTTTCTTATGCATCCACGATGATTTGACCGAAAATATACCATTGTCATGCAAATTACAACGGAACCAGTCATATCTACTCCCTCCGTTCCTAAATATAAGATGTTTTAAAATTTGTCCACATTCACATATATCTAGATGTATGTAGACATATTTTAGTGTGTATGTGCACTCATATTAGTATGCATGTAGACAACATGTTGGATAGCTAAAACGTCTTATATATTGAAACGGAGGTAGTATGAGCTAAGACCACGTCAAGATGCCACCCTAAAACATCAGTTCAATCTAGCAAGATATTTCCTAGCAAGTCGTTAAAAGAAACATCTAGAGGAGATGAACCTAACACCTCCTTTTTGTGTGTGTTGAACAATATGATAAAGTACTGGATATTGAGAACTCATTGGAGCATTCCCATCTTGTTATCTTCCCACAAATCTTATTTGTGAGTCATCTCTAATGATGAAGGTCCAAAACTTGAAAAATAATTTTTTTCACTTCCATTAAAACTGACCCATAATGGAGAATCTCCTAGTTTTCAGTGGTCCCGCGAGACCGCGAGAGCTTTGAAGCAATATACTATTCTGCAATACATCTTGTCACGCCTCATCCTGATCACTAAGAAGTTTTGACATTTACTGAACAAATGATAATTTAGCCTCCAAACATTGAAGTTCAATCCACCTTTGTAGGTCAGCATAGGGTAATCTACTTGGCAAGACGGTATTTCTTTTCTTTTCATTATCACGTCACCTGTATACCTAGAAGAAAAGTAGTCCATCCTTTGTAAAGCACCTTTTGGCATAGTAAGAAAGATAACATGTATAAAACCATGTTCGTAAGCACAGAGTTGATCGATGCCGAACGTCCGCGAGTGGACATATATTTTCCTGTCCAACCATGTATTGAGTTTTTTTTTCAATCCTTCCTCCAGAAACAGACATCAGTTGATGAACTCGTAAGGAAATCGGTTCTATTATATGCGCAGTCGGCTAGGGAGTATGGATTAATCAACTAATTAACTGAATTAATCGGTCGAACCATTAATGGTTATGTATCTAACAAACCTGCACTGGAAAATATAAAGATAAATATACAATATATGAACATTTGCATACTCAACCCATTACTTCTCTAGGCCTAAAAGGCACATTAAACCATCTATTCCCTTGCACCATGAGTCAGTCTTCCACCAGCAACATACCAACAATCCCTGCTTTCCTTCGCTTCTCGTCTTCTTCCACCCCTTGTGCCTATCATATTCTCCCACCATCCCTCTTGCCCATGCACCCCCTCTCCTACTACCACACCATATACATCAATTCCAGCAGACCAGATGGGGAAGGTGGATTGAACCTCCCATAGGTGTTACGCGTGGTTTGGGGCCATAATAATGCAGAAAATGAGGAATGGCCAGAAGCAGAAAGGAACTGGCTGGCGGCCAGGGGAGCACACCTAAAATCTTGCAACCTTACTTAATCTATGTGTGAGGTGTCTGGGACAACGGTCATTGGTTGGATTGTTGGGCCTATGCACTCCCATGGGACTGTAGTTAATCGACCTAACAAAGGGGTTAATGTGATTGGCAAGTTAACATGACGAATAGGCTGAATCAGATATGGTGAACCTCCAAGAGACTATTACTTGACCATATTTAAACACTACATGTTTCCATTCCGCAATCGTGAGTCTTCAGCAATGTATAAAGTATTCCAAACAGGGCCAACACATAGGCTGGGCAAAAAGGGAAATCGCCCAGGGCCCCGAGTATTGTAGGGCCAAAATGATAAAGTTTCATTATGCTATTATCTATTACATGCAAAAAACCATTTAATACTACCATACAAAAAATTAAAGCATGAATATATTTTTCGGGTCAACACAAAAATATTCTATTCCACGAGACAAATGCAATGATGTCATTTCAACAGGCTCAATACATACACTCTAGTATTCTTAGTAGTCAAAAATGTGAATTAAATATGGTGAAAATTTGTGCATGCATTACGTTTTGGGACGTCGAGAGTATCTTGAATAAAAATGCTTAATTTGCATAAGCAAAATACGCAACATATGCCTCTTGCCATGTAAGAACAAACCAATGTGATCGGCCACATATAGTTTAGTTAGCATGCTATTCTCTCTTCGGTGGAAGTCTTGCAAGTTTTTACGGAAATTTATGTAACTAGATTTTCATCTTTAATTCTAAGCCACACATTTTATTTCAAAAACTGGTGGCGGGAGGGGAGGGGGGACTTGTATACACCAGATGATAATAAATACATTGTAGAGCATATACAATAATGAATTTACATATGCAAGCATAGTAGAATCCAAAACATTTCGTTTTCATTGTTGATTACTCTAAACAATATTGTTTCACTAGAAATACAAAGCATGCATACTTTGTTAAATTTTAACTTGCTAGACAATTTTGACCATAGAAATTAGCTAGTGTCATTGGTTCAGCTTTTACTCTACAAGTTTCTATAATATTCTTACCTAATTAGACACTAGATACTATTATTGTGATATTTTGTTAGATTGTACTACGCTTTACATATTTTTAAATTATAAAGACTGTACATTGTATAAATAATAGTTCCTAAATAAAATTTTATTACAAAATACAGTTTAATATATCTCAATGATTTTAATACAAAAAACTTCAATTATTATTTAGTAACATTGCCAGTTATGTGGTTAAACCATGCAAACAAACATAAAATTATACCTGCAATATTGTAACATGTTAAAACAAGATCTAGAAAAAATATAAAACATTAGTATAAAAAGTTATGTTTGATTTAGAAAATGATAAAACTCTCGTAGTGCTATTTTGTGCTTTTGATAGGCTATTCATTCTAAAAATCAACTAACACCAGACTTTTGCCTTGGCAACAAAAACACCTAACTTGGACGCATATATGTTTACATAAACCACCTTCAACATAAAAATGCATACACAAAAATATACCATCATGGACTTTGGTTCCTTAATAACCTGAACTGCGTTAATTACGCCAATTCCAGGAAACGAAAAGGATAGGAAGATCAAGGCTCAATAGACCAATGCTTTTTGTTGTATCGAAGAGGTCTTCGTACTCTCATAGTTGGCAATTGTAATCCCAAAAGCACTGAAAGCATTGATAGGGGAGACTGCCATAACACTCAGGATTTTTAGTCCGCTAAAAAAGAACTGGTAACACATCAAGGTTAATCGTGGACCATGTGCATTTAACTTGGAAAAGGTAGTTCAAAACTGAAATAAAATATTATCCCAAATTTAAGCATGCAACTAGCAAAAATAAACAGCTTCTAGTAAAATAATAAGACATATGAAACAATGCCATGGTTAGAACACAAATAAAGATTAAGCCAGATTGTGGGCATGCACCTTGCAAAAGCTACAAGCTTAAACAGATTTCAATGCTAATACATCTGATAAACATTATGCAATTCGTAAACTAATGACATAACATATCAAACAGCTAGCGCTCTGATGTATGTGAAAGCAACATAATAATTAAGTAAAGTGATGTATTGGAATCTATGGGAAGGCTGCAAAATAAAATCTTACGGGCAGGCTAACAAAATCAATACAAACTAGGGCTACCACATAAGACAATAAAATGCACAAAGAAACTAACAAATCAAGCCAGATGGCTTCCCTATGAATATACAAGATTAAACCTGCAACTGTAAACTTAAGCACACAGAAATACGGACATTGTAGAGAGCTGCAAACAGTTAACAATTCTATAATGGCACTATATAGAATAGCTACCATCATACACTTGTCTGTCACTAAGTGCAATAGATGGCAATTAACCTTATCATCATTGTATGGTCCATCATCTTCGTTGGCAAAAGAGAGCAAATAAGCTGATTGGAACGAAGGGCATCAATATATTTGTTGATGATGGCCATAGCAATTCCATGGGCAAGTAATCAACTTCCATTGGAATGAATCTTTTTTCTTTTCTTTGAAGAGGCCCAATAAAATTATGTTGGGTATGTTGACAACTTTGGTTGTGAGTTTTCTATTCGTTATCTTGGAATCGGGGATGGTCCAATGAAAATTTGGGTCGGTAGAGGAATAATGATCCATAAAGCAAAGAGTGGCGTTCGCGTATTGTAGAATTGATAAACTATCATTGACAAGATGCAACATAACGATATATTTGACCATATGATTTTGCTCGATCGATGAGGATAGAATGCATATATATCCACAATAATATTAATTACTATCGGGAATATTGGATAAATCTTGACCCAACCCTTATTTCCTTCTCGAAGTATCAGCTAGTATCAACATTGACTTTTATAGCTACACTTACCTAGACATAAAACTGTTGACCCACTTATACCAGATAGAAGAAAGTCGCTTCATTCTGAGAGTCCGTTGGACAAAATAGTATTATAAGCCTTCTCAAAGTCAATTAATAGAATTTTTGGGTAAGTTTCAACCATCATAACATCATAGTTGTACACATTTATTCCCGTTCGTTACAATCTCGTGTTCCTACAAGATCTTGAGTATGATGAGAACAACTTGATTTGATTGGGATAAACTTGCACATATTATTGCATTTCATCAATGTTAAAAAAAAAACCTCACTGAGAAGAAATAGCATGTATCACTTCCAAACATTGTCAACACAAGTAGATTGGGTGTGTGATACTACATTTCGCCTTAATGAGAACATTTCACATCACCTCCAAGCATCATTGATGCATGCAGCCTGGCTCAAGGGAACCTCCTCAAGGAGGCACTTTATATAATCTAAGTTTCTTGGGTGGGAGTTAAAAATTGATTTCGCCAAAAAAGGAGGAGGTAAAAACTGGAGTGATGACTATTCACAATCTCTCGGTGGCAACGGTGCAAAGAGCACAATAAAGTATCCTGCAAACAAACGTTAAAGACAAAGTATCCTACAAACTACTCGCGAGAGGCGTTCTGTAGGCCGAGCTCCATGGATCTCGGCATTTTCAAACATTCAAAATTTGATTTTTGAAGTTTCAAAAAATCAGAGAAAAATATCTAGATGTAGATAATAATATAATCTAAAAGTGTGCAAAAATTCAATCTGAAATTCGTTATAGTTTGGGCAGGGCAAAAAATGACAAATGAGTAGATCTAGATCTATGAAAGTACCCAATTTAAAAAGTTTGAAAATTTGTCAGATTTGTCTTTTTTGTGTAGCCTAAAATAATATGAATTTCGCACTGGAACTTAATTCTGATTTTAAATTTTTTTTTGAAAAAACATGACCCATGGAGCTCGGGCTCCGTTTGGGGTTTCTGCAAGCTACGCCGTCCGATACATATTAGTTGTCTTGAATCAGATATGTCTAGACATATTTTAATGACAGATACATCCGATTCAGCGACAAGTTCATCTTGATTTGGCGTAGATGAAATACGTTGTAGTGAACTTAATTAGTTTGTGCTATTTATGCGAAAATATATTTCTTTAAACGATAAGCTCTCAAAACAGGATTTCGCTCCGCTTTATAAATAAATCAACATGCTAAGCAAGTCCAGTAGTTAACATGATTTGCATTCCGCAGTTTGGAAACTGACACATTCTTCTTGTCTATATTAGTATTGCAGTGGATATCACAATTCGTTTGTCCCACCCAGTTTTGCTATTTTCAAGTTCGTTTGACCCAAAAATTTCTACTTTGTGGTAAATTTTCAACACTAGACTTAAAAAAATATGTCTAGGAGGAACTAGACACTACTTTTATTAAGAAGTTCTCAACATCAGAATAAAAAATAAGCTTGACTTAACACAATTGAGCAACCGTAAATTGAGTTTTGGAGCAGCTCGCAATCCATCTGCAATTGCAATTGCAATAGCAATAGCAATAGCAATAGCAATCTATACTTATCTATACTTACTATTAAAAGAGCAAACTTGTTGGGATACTTTAAATCTGGACAGTTCAATATCCGATCAAACAGCCCAAATCGTCCTAATGTTTGACAACTCAACAATGTCCAATTTTTCCCGTTTTACCCTCACACCAAATCACATAATACTACTAAATTGCCATTCATCTCCGAAACGTTAATTTTGTCAATGAAAAGGAACTGAAAAGGCGTGGCCGACGTCGTCGCGCACGGCCGTCCTCGACCCGGCGAGTTCGGCCGCGTCCCTCCCGCTCCCTTGGATCGCCTTCCCAACAGCCACCGTGCCGGAGTGCCGCGCCACGCCTGCCCCGCTCCCTCGCCACGTACAGCGTCCGAAAACAGGCCGGCAGCTTCACCATGTGGAAGTCGTTCACGAACCCGCTCCCTGGGTACCGCGCAAAGTACCTGTCCGCCAACTGGTAGATCGGCTGGCTGTACACCTGCAATTTGTTTCAGGGAGTGTTATTGTTCTGCTTTTTTGGGACATGCGTTCTGTGACCACGTTCAGTAATCAAATACGACAAGACTGTCAAGCTAAGGGCAGAAACAGCATAAACGAAGGAGAGGAGGAGCTGCATCAATCAATCTGCTGCACCTAGATTAGATATGAGAGTTCAAAACATTAAATAAAAAGTATAGTGGCCAGCCTCTGTTTAGCAATGAACTTCTGAAGCCGACCATCATATATATGTGTGTGGATTGATGTTTATTTTGTGTGATTGTCATTTTCTTATCACCACTCATATATATACTTCATTTTTTGGATCAGAAAACCTTGACTTTTCTCTTTCAAAATTTGGACGATGATGATAATTTATTTACATTAAAAGGCGAATAAATCTACTTTACATAGATAAGGCATTTACATTCATATTTGGTTTGATGAATAAACTGCTTCACCTTCGTCACGATTTCTTATATTGTCGGTTCACTTCGATAATTTAACTGGATTGGACTTACTCAATAATTTGTTAATACACGTCTTAATATTATACGTGCGTTGCACGTGCCCTTTCACTAGTACTATTAAAAGAACAAACTTATGTTGATACATTAAATTTGAAGCGTTCAATATTTGATGAACGATCTATATCGTTCTTTGACAACTCAATCGCAGTGGACACAAACCGGAAGTCCTGAACCCGTCCTGTCTCGGCCGGTCCGAAATCTGAAGCGGCTCACCCTTCTCTGTCCTCGCCCCGCTTCCGCTGTGGATAAAGGATAAGCAAACCGCAGACGAACGAGTGTGCACACCGAGCGAGCGGCGGCAGCTCCCTGCAACACCGAGCCCGTCCATGGCGTCCCTCTCCCCCTCCCTCCACCTCCCTTGGTACGCCTCCTTCTTCCGCTAACTTCCTTCCCCTCCCTCACTGCCGCCTTCGGAGGCGGGTCTTCTTCTCCATTTTCTTTCTGTCGAAATGCACGGAGCATTGTGGTTCCACCTGCGTAGGTCAAGAATTGCTCCCGTGGCGGGCGGTGTCGGATGGATTTGCTGCGCTTCTTGCTACGGACCGCCCGCATTCGTCGTAGGCTGCAGTTAGTCTTGTAGCGTCGCCAAGAACATGTCGATGTGCCGTGCAATTGGCTTAGGGCCTGTGCCAATAGTCAGTGTAGATTGGTAGGAATGTTCCAATTAGTGTTTATACATATAGGAATTTCTGTTTGCCCGTAGTTCGCTGACAGTTGGAACTCGCGAGGCATATAATTGTGTGCTGGATTTGCTCATTGTGTTACTACGATTGTGGCTGTGGGTGGGAGCAGGACACTATATATTCAGAAATGTTAGATTAATGTCCCACTAGTTAGTTCAATGTACCATGCCTTGGGTATAATATTACATTTTCTTGCTTTGATCAGTTTGTTGTTAATCTACCTTCACCATGCATCTGTCCTTTGGCATTCTAAACATTTATATTCACAAAACGAGGTGCTAGTGATTATGAGTCATGAAGTTATTCCTCATATGACCATTCTGCAACAACCTCATTTACCCTTTATACAGATATTGATATCTCAGATTCGTTGGTTATGAGATCACCGCCAGTTATTTTTATTGGAATGTTTTAGCTTGCCACAAGCTCTGAATGAATTATTGCATTATCCTGCTACTGATAAACTGAACACCAAACAAGGAGTGAATTTGATGCATGATTCGGCCAGAACTGAAACAACTGTCCTCTCATATCGTTTTTGTATATTACTGAGAAAGAAAAGTGGATTGATACTTGGTATGCTATGTGAATGGGTCAGGGTGAAGATCATGTTTTTAGCTACCGGTTTTGTGATTTTGTAGCTTATACCAATTGGTCTTTGGTTTCCATCTTTGTAGTCAGTAAAAATAGCCTTGCTGTGCATTCATGATTTATATGTATATTTGTTTACAAATGTGTCTGCAGCGAACGTAATGTGTTTGTTTTTCTGTTGTATATAAAGGCTTATGTTTTTCTATGCAATGCCATGCATAGTATTTACTGAATTATTTCTTTGTCTGAAATAAATCAGCAATTCAAGAACTGGATTCCTTGGGAGGTCACAAGGCATTCGTCTTCGCGTTATCCCTGCCAGCAGAGTTGGTTTTGTTAGAAAAACAGTGGAATGCAAGGAGTCTAGAATCGGGAAGAAGCCGATCGAAGTTCCATCAAATGTTACTCTAACACTAGAGCAGCAGTTTTTCAAAGCTAAGGGTCCGCTTGGAGAATTGTCATTAACCTATCCCAACGAAATTAAGGTTGTGAAAGAAGAATCTGGCAATCTGAGAGTATCCAAGACAGTGGAAACCAAAAGGGCAAACCAGATGCACGGCCTTTTCAGGTAAAACTTAAAGAAGAAACTACAAAAAATATTTTCATTGTTGTTGCTTCAGTCCTCATTATGTGTTTTGCTTGTTTATTATTTGTGTTCCATATATTTTCTTGTATACCTAAAAGTTAGCTACTAACTTGTCATACCTGCTCTTGTCACAACTCACATATATGAGCCATCCCCTCTTGCACTCAAGAGCAGTTGTATGGAAAAAGCCCCATAAGCACATTGTGGTACTACCACTGCCTGAAAAATAAGCTGTATGTCATATGCTCTATGTCGTTTAGGAATAGAAAGCACAGTCATATACTCTTTCTAGCTCCTACAAGAATCTAGATTCCAGAAGGCAGTGCTTAACTCCTTTGCCAGACATCATGTCTCTCAGTCTCTGGTCTTCTCAATCATTATAATAGGTAGTAATCTTGCTTTGTTTAGCTCTAAACTTCTTCAATGTATGTGAGGAAGAAACATACATAGTTCCTGTAACAAATCTGAAAGATCTGGGTAAAAGTATTTATTTCTTACGTTTGGTATCAATGTTATATGCAACCTTCTCTCTCCTTCACAGTTTGTGAACGTCCAAGCTTCAGCCAAGCATTTCCTTTTTCTCTCACCAGTATCCAAAATTCTATTTTTATTGTCCTTAATCGTGACAGCATAATGTTCTGGTGCAGAATGATGTTTTTGCATTTGCTAACTATTTTGCTTGGCAAGATTATATAAATCATCTTATGAGCCTATGTTTGTGTCATGCCTCTTTCTCCACTTGTTCCTCTATAAACACGGGTGCGAACTCTTAATGCAGAACCCTGACGGACAACATCATCGTGGGGGTGTCGAAAGGATTCGATAAGAGGCTTCAGTTAGTAGGGGTTGGGTATCGTGCGACAGTGGAAGGCAAAGATCTCGTGATGAATTTGGGATTCTCGCACCCTGTCCGGATGGCTGTTCCAGAAGGACTACAAGTTAAGGTAGAGGAGAACACCAAGATCATCGTGAGTGGCTACGACAAGAGCGAAATCGGTCAGTTTGCTGCCACCATAAAGAAGTGGAGGCCTCCGGAACCATACAAGGGGAAGGGTATCCGGTACCAAGACGAGATTGTCAGAAGGAAGGAGGGCAAAGCTGGCAAGAAGAAATAGAGGGCTGTTTCTCTGCATTGTGCGTTTCGTACTTTGTTTCATTTTTCCTCTGTAATCTATCATCTTCGGAGTTCTAAAACTCAACTTACAAATACCATGTTCTTTAGCCCTTCCACAATTTGTAGAGAAAGACGTTTACAGTTTTTGTCATCGTGATGTATGATTGTGTTGCTCAGCAGGTGGCGCAGTGGAGTGCCTATAGTATGATGGTTATCTCTTCTTCTGAATTTTGAACAACAGTGCGAACTGTGAAACTGAGGTATCTTCAACTCTAGAGAATAAATAGTTCATTGCAAGCAGAGACATATTGCTAGGATTGTCAGCATTGTATTTATATCACTGCTACGATATATTGTCAGTCAGTGTAGGTCCATGGACTGTAATATGGTGATCGACTCATCTTTAAAATTCTAGACGACAGCTCATTATTATCATACATTTATGGCTAGGGTTGTTTGCATTCCAGTCAAGTCATGAGATTCCTATTGCCCATTGGCATGGACTCCATGCATAACACGCATGCAGTGCAAGGCCATGGTGAATACTCGACTCATGCTTAGCAACAACTTCATCTTTGTTTGTGTGTGTGTGTGTGTGTGTTTGTTTTGCACCATCTTTGTTGTGTGTTGACACGGCTATATTATTGTGAGGGGATCAGACTCACTGGTGATTGTGATAAATAGTAAGTAGCACGGTGGGATTTTGGATTGGGGAGAGCCGAGGGAGTAGGAGTTTTGAATGTATGAACCTGTGCTACTTCGGTTTGAGGATTAGTGTTACTTTAGTCCAAGGGGTGGTGAGATATTAGAAGAAAACTGAAACACGGCTGAAGCAGCAAGGGACCGCTCCACCCAGCACTGGAGTTGTTGTTGTTCGTCCGGGATACCGAAGCTTTCAGAGTTCATGACCCTTTTCTGCATTGCGCACTGGTGTTGAGCAGGTCGAGCTCATTCGCTCGTCCACGCTCGCGTGAATCGATTCAGATAGCATTTGCAAACTGTAAGTTCCACGGTTCAGAGGTCGTAGAGATTCCGAGGCTGACGTAGGTGCCACTTTGGCCATGGCATTTTACATTATCCCTCTCCATTATCTCGCTCGTGATGCAAGTGACACGCCATGCTCACCAAGGTTGGCGAAGTGGGTGACCCCAGAGATGAAGACGGTGGGTTCACCTGATAGCAAAACATCAGCGCTAGCGCCCTGCTGAATCTGAAAGATGGAAAATTAGTCCAGGGTCAATTATATGTATCATGTCATATTGTCTTAACTTAATATATTCTGAGCGGCAAAGATTCTATTGCTCCTGACTTGACTCTAAAGAACCAAAAAATGATATGGACAAAACCCTTTCCCTTAGAAATATGTTTATTTGCTAATATGATGACGGGTCATAGTTTAGTAAAGAATTTAAGTGGGTTTGCTTGAACTATGCTATCTTTTAATAATATTTTCTATTTCATAGGAGACTTTCCGCGATCGGACTATTCCCTTTTTTTAGCACACGCTGCTGGTTTCGTACCAAGGTTTCCTCAAGATTTTTTGTACGATATGGAAAAAACAATTCCCTTTTGGCGCCAAAACAGAAAAAGATTGGATTTATATTTGCAAAAGACCTATTCCCTTTTTGGGGTTTTACTTACAGAAAACAAAAACAAAAAATTAATTCCCTTTTTGGGCTAATGATTTTTTAGGGTAAATTAAATGGGTGGGAGATCGAAAAAACCACTTCCAACTAGTGTATTTTTTTTTAACAAAGTAGAGCTACCACTTCCTACTGGTGTAACGACCAAGCAATAACTTTTGCGTCGGATAATTTGATGGAAAACACACAAGTACAAAAAAGAACTTTTGAAACCCATCAGACAATAAAAAACACCTAATCATATTGGTGAGGAAAATAAATAAATGACAAATAACTTGGCTTACTAGCCTAGCATGACAATATCATAATTTAGACCACCCATACTTTGCACTACTACGGTTGGGGCAGAGCACAAAACAAAAATCACTTTCAACATGAATAAGTTGCCACTTTCAGCAGCAAAAAATCCATTTTTTGGACTATTACTCCTATTAATTTTGGAAAAAATATATTTTTAACATGAAGGAAATAAATTTTAAACTATTCCTTTATTCACATTCATATGAAAATTTGAGAAAAAAGATGTACATAACCGAGTTTTTTTCGATTACGGATAGTCCAAAGAGAACTGGCAAAATAAGACTGATTGCACAATGGTGATTAGCCAACAGGTCAAGCAGAGATAGATGGAAACACAACAATCTCAGAGCTTTCAATGTGGTTGTACATAACCGAATTTTTCGGTGGGGATACTAAAAACATTATTACCAATACACTAGCACACGAGTTATCGATAAGAAGAAACTAGTCAAATATTACCAATCACATAGCAAACAAATTATCAGGTGGGGAACATTATAAGCATTATTGCCAATACACTAGCATACAAGCTATCGATAAGAAAAAACTAGTGAAATATTACCAACCACATAGCAAACAAATTATCAGGTGGGGATACTATAAACATTATTACCAATACACTAGCATACAAGTTATCGATAAGAAAAAACTAGTGAAATATTACCAATCATATAGCAAACAAATTATCAGGTGGTGATACCATAAACATTATTACCAATACATTAGCATACAAGTTATCGATAAGAAAAAACTAGTGAAATATTACCAATCACATAGCAGACAAATTATCAGGTGGGGGACACTATAAGCATTATTACCAATACACTAGCATACAAGTTATCGATAAGAAAAAACTAGTGAAATATTACCAATCACATAGTAAAAAAATTATCTGGTGGGGATACTATAAACATTATTACCAATATAGCATACAAGTTATCGATAAGAAAAAAATAGTCAAATATTACCAATCACAGAGCAAACACATTATCAGGTGGGGATACTATAAACATTATTACCAATACACTAGCATACAAGTTACCGACAAGAAAAAACTAGTCAAATATTACCAATCACATAGCAGACAAATTATCAGGTGGAGGACACTATAAGCATTATTACCAATATACTAGCATACAAGTTATCAATAAGAAAAAAAACTCGTCAAATATTACCAATCACATAGCAAAAAAAAATCAGGTGGGGATACTATAAACATTATTAACAATACACTAGCATACAAGTTATCGATAAGAAAAAACTATTCAAATATTACCAATCACATAGCAAACAAATTATCAGGTGGGAAACACTATAAACATTATTGTCAATACACTAGCATACAAGTTATCGATAAGAAAAAACTAGTAAAATATTACCAACCACATAGCAAAAAAAAAATCAGGTGGGGATACTATAAACATTATTAACAATACACTAGCATACAAGTTATCGACAAGAAAAAACTAGTGAAATATTACCAATCACATAGCAAACAAATTTTCATGTGGGAAACTATAAACATTATTACCAATACACTAGCATACAAATTATCGATAAGAAAAAAAGTAGTCAAATATTACCAATCAGAGAGCAAACACATTATCAGGTGGGGATACTATAAACATTATTACCAATACACTAGCATACAAGTTGCCGACAAGAAAAAACTAGTCAAATATTACCAATCACATAGCAGATAAATTATCAAGTGGGGGACACTATAAGCATTATTATCAATACACTAGCATACAAGTTATCAATAAGAAAAAACTAGTCAAATATTACCAATCACATAGCAAAAAAAATTATCAGGTGGGGATACTATAAACATTATTACTAATACACTAGCATACAAGTTATCGATAAGAAAAAACTAGTCAAATATTACCAATCAGATAGCAAACAAATTACCAGGTGAGGATATTAAAAATATTATTATCAATACTCTAGCATACAAGTTATCGATAAGAAAAAACTAGTCAAATATTACCAATCATATAGCAAACAATTTATCATGAGAGGGATACTATAAACATTATTAGTTTATTACCAATACACTAGCATACACGTTATCGATAAGAAAAGACCTTTCAAATATTACCAATCACATAGCAAACAATTTATCAGGTGGGGGATATTAAAAATATTATTACCAATACACTATCATACATGTTATCGGTAAGAAATGAACTAGTCAAATATTACCAATCATATAGCAAACAATTTATCACGAGGGGATACTATAAACATTATTACCAACACACTATCATACAAATTATCGAGTAGAAAAGAACTAGTTAAATATTACAAATTATCGAGGAGCCTAGGAGCAAAGCGGCGCAAACGTCGGCCCAGCAGGATGATGACCTCCCTCCCGGATTGGCACGTCTCATCGCCTCTCCATGACCCAGTGGGCGACGAGGATACGTCCGGCTTCACCGCGGCGCTCTCCGCTCCGCAATCAAACCACGGTCGTCGCCACGCCACCCGCTCAACCCGGAGGACTGCACCGGCATCTACATGGCGATGCGCGTCACCATGGAGCAGGCCTTGGCTAAGCGGTCATGAAGGTGAAGCAGGATACCACTGACAGCATTGTGGAGCAGGAGGAGTCAGGACCGTCGCAGCAGCCGGAACCCTGCGACGGCGGCGTCATCTGCATCTCCGACGACAACTAGACGTCGTCTAGGGTTTTGTTTAGGAAAATTTCTTTCAATTTTGTGTAAAAAGTAGTCAAATTTGAATAACATTTGCCTATTTGCTGAGTTTCGATGAATAAATTTTGAACCAGTCGTTGGGGGTGCCAGTGTGGAAAGCCACCCAGAATGGATTGGACAAGTGTCAAACACAATTTGGAAAGTGCTGGACAAAATTTCAAAGTGTCCGTAGAGATGCTCTTAAGGTCCTGGTTTTAAATGCAACCGCGGTGAATACCCGAGATGACAAAAGGAGAAAGGGAAATGCAAAAATGGATGGGGACAACTACACAATTATGTGCATGCATTAGGCGTAGCTACATGCATGCATGCATGGATTATGCGGCAAGATTAAGAAATGATATAGGATAGGATTAGTAATTAGCCGGTCACAGCACGTGCATGCACTTCCATCACGCGCATCTTCTCTACGCTCCCCTGAGCATCCGCGAAACGACAAATCCTCAGTAGATGGAATCATAGGACGGAGGGGACCGATGCTTCACACGCGGAGACACACCCAATAGCCATTTCGAGGCCAAACATACTTTGATGTAGTACTAGAGATGCAAAACTAATTGGATTGGAGCGGATTTTATCGTTACCATATACTCTACTATATTTTTTCATCAAATTCGGAGCGGTTCGATAATGACCCACTGCGGATTTGGAGACGATATAGAGCATGTCTGGTTGACTGGGGAGTTTTTCCTTCCTTCCTATAACATGGCTCCAAATAGCATGTGTAAGTGCAAACAAAATCTGAGCCATGTTATGCAGTATGTTTGGTTGCATGCATTATCTTTAGCCCTGCCCGGGAGAAACGTAAACACCGTTGTTTCGTGGCAACTGTGTCCACTGATACTTACTCTCACCTCTTCTCTACATGGTGAAATTACGTCACATCACCTCCGACACTAGTGGCGAGCAGGGCGAAAGCGTGATATGGCGGTGGAGAGTTCACGGTAGTTAAATCCCGAGTTAGGTCGACCCCTCTCTCGCCCTCACGTCGCCCGCACCGGGCGGCTCGGGGGAAACCCTAGCACGCCGCCGCCGGCGGCCCCCCTTCTGCTTCCCATCTCAGCCGCTGCCGCTGGGGCTGGGGCATGACGCGACGGCGCTGTGCTCGACGGTGGTGGTCGCCTGGCCATGGCTGCCTGGGATGGAATCTGGGCGACGGCCCAACGCCCCGCCGGTGTTATCTCGGCGTGGTGGTGGCGGCAGCAGCCGCTCTGGCTGGCTGCGGAGGAGAGGAGGTAGGCGGCGGCGTGCTCCTGGCATGGAGCCAGCCCCGATCTGGGCCGCACGGGCCGGATCTGGGTCTCCCGGGCCCTGATCTGGGTCGCGAGGGCTGCGTGCCTTGGCCGGCGGGAGTAGGGGCTCCCCGGTCCTTCTTACCTGGATAGGCTCATCACTTCGGTGGCGGTGCGACTTTCTCCTCGGGCGCGTATGTTACTCTCCCGTGGAGCTCGTTCCTGCTTGGGGGCAGGGGCTCTCCCAGACCCATGACGGGACACCCAGCGAGCTGTGCAGGCTCGCTGCACCTTCTTCTGGCGTCCAATGCCCGGCGAGGCCAGCTCCGCTGCTTTTGTGCAGCGTTTCGCTCGGCTGGACAGGGCCATGACGGCTTCGTGTCGTCCGCTGCGGAGGATTGTTGGTGTTCTTGGTTCTCGCGTTTGTTGCAAGTGTTCTTAGCAGGGGCTGGAGCACCATGTCTCTCCTCTCCGGGAAGGATATAGGAAGCAGTGGCCGGCCTCTTCGACCTCATGGTGGCATCTGGTGTTCGGGATGCTCGGGGCTCCGGTGAAAGCTGTGCATGGTTGAGACTATCGCATGTGACGGTGACACCTCCAGGTGCCATTTTCCTTCGTGAAGGCGTCACCTTGAAGTTCCTCTCCCTGTTGGATTCCACCTCCGTCTCCTGCCCTGGTCTCGGTGTGGCTTGCTTCTGTTGCGGTGTGTGCAGAATCCACATGACCTCGTCGTTCTTCACGGCCGAGCTTGGTTGGAGGATTGGGTCTTGGCGAAAGCTATGTAGGTCTTTTGACTCTACCAGCGATGACGACGCTCTGCGCCGCCGTTTTCCTCCTTGGAGGCATCGTTCTGAAACCCCCTCTTGGGATTCTCGAGTCCTGCTGGATTGCTTGCTCGAGCTTTGGGTGGCGATATGGACGAGGATGGTCTGAAGGTGGCATTGCTTCCGAGCAACAGAAGACACGACAATTCTCCTTCGACTGGATCAAGACTTAGTTGCTTTTGTTCCTTCTCCTTTGTAGTCTTCTGTTGTCTTTGTTCTTGTCTTGTAAGCTGGCATCCCCAGCGCGTGAATGTTAACTGTGTAAGTTGTAGCCCTTAGCCATGGCTTTGTTAATTCAAAGCTGGGCTCATTTCGAGCCTTCCGTCTAAAAAAAGTTCATGGTGGCAACTGCCAGCAGCTGAGTGGAGATGACATAGAGGTTGAGAAACGCACGTACACCTAGCAAAGCCTAGTATCTACTGCTGCGATGACAAAATTCATGGCGGCGAGCTATGTTGAGCGAAGATGACATAGAGGTTAAGAAACACGTACACGTACACCAAACACAACCTAGTTACTCTTACTGCGATGATCGAGTTCACGGCGACACGCTGCGAGGGTTGAGCGGAGAGGACATTCAACATAGTGTGAACACGTACATATGTATAGTACAAAATCTACACGTATATGATCATCAAAACGAGAAAATTATAATGTGCAAAACGGCGAGATGATTCTAATCACCAAACGAAATTTCAAACAACCGGGTGCAACGATTTTGATAAAACTCTTCTGAAAAAAGTTGTGATTATCGGTTAAAAATTGAGAAGTTATGACAAAACTCTCAAACGGGTAAGTAAACGGCCCCAGTTTTGCACCCAGCGGGTCTAAATGGACCGGATTTGGGACGAAAAGAAAATTAATTAGATAGATACGTGCATAAATACTTAATATACAATAAAAATGATTGTTCAATATCGGGGTAGGATAACAAACTTGTACTCCATAGTGTTTACAACCACTATGTGGCGCCCCGACCTGACTGCTATACCGTGATACTGTGTCCCCGGTTATCCGATACCACCAGACACACTATCAAAGCATAATAGAGAGATCAAGACTTGTGAAACAACTGGCACATCACAGACTCTACGACACAAATCATATAGTTCAACTCTTATAATAGAGAAAGATAGCAAATGACAACCAGAGGTCACAGACCCAACATTACAACAAGCGGAAGCAAATTAAGTTGTTCTAAACAACAAGATCCAAATTATGGCCTAAGAGGCCTATAGATAAACATCACAGCGCCAGCTGTTCCGGGATGTCCCAATCTGCCACCTGGGAATCCCAGACTACTCGTCGACGTCCACAAAGAACCCACCTGCGAGGTCGGTGAAGTCCTCTCCTGAAAATAAGCAAACGACGTTGAGTTCGACGAACTCGCAAGATTAAGAGCTAATATATGCTCGATGATTGGCTTTCAAGGTTTTATGGCTGTTTTGCATAAAGCTGATTTTATTTATGAAAAACATAACTCAAAGGCATCGACTACTCAGAATATTTTCGAAAGGGGTAAGAAGTGACTCTTTTCTCTTTTGATCACCTTTCTCAACATCAACCATCATCAACCACTATACCTGTTCATCAAAGGCACCTCCCCGAATCACCCTCGAGGAAGCTCACCTTGCATTCTTGAGTGGTACCTCTAGTACCCAGTTTTTAATCATTTCGTTAAAGTTATTCTATGATCTTATCGTCCTTTCCCAAGTTGTCCGTAACCGTGGACACGGCTTTTCGAAAAGATTTAACCCTGCAGGGGTGCACTGTGTTTACCTTCGGTACCGCCCGGCTCATTGCCTACACGTAGCTCTCTTCCGGGGAAAGCCGGCTGAGTGGGAACGGTTACAACTTTTACCTCGCTTGAGACTAACCCAGGATCATCAGTGGCGGTAGGACAAGAGGTACCTTCTCGCACCCTGTCCCGCGGCCACTTATTTTCCTGACACCCCCATCCTCATCTCAGTCTTGGCCACCATCTCAACGCACGCGCAAATGGAAAGCCAAACTAGAGTACCCTCGGCTAGTCCGCCACAAGTTAGTCGGTCGACGAGGGCTCCATATACCCCACCGAATGGAAGCGCGCTCATTCTTGGTTCAAGAGGTAAAGAACTCGCACCTAGACGGCGAGAGTGAGACAAAACACCACCATACCGAAGTGGCCTCTCATCCCCACCTTTAAGCATCTTTTACCTGTCACCACAAATTCTCCACCATCATCTGTACAACTCATCACCTGTTTCCAACCATGAAACATCCACCGGACTGCTAAGCATTTTAACTAAGCATGGCTAAGCATCAACACGGCATAGTTAATTATTTCAGGCCAACAGTACAATCCTATGGATAATAGGAGGGGAAACAGGTAATTGGCATCGGAATCTTAATGCAACTATAGGATACTCTAATCCAATAAAATTGACATTTGGAACCGCATGCAATATTATAGTGGAGAAAATATTTGCGGAAACATAGGATAAGATATGCTCAGAGGGGGGATTACGCTTGCCTTGTTGAGCGGAGGAGTCAAACTGCTCGTCGGAGTAACGATGCTCAACTCCGAACTCGTGATCTACCGGAGGGCAAACAACACCGGAAAGCAAAAACAACAATCAACACATGGCAATTGTGCAATGCATACAAAGATGATGAGATGTCAATTTAATGCATCTAAGTTATCCTAAACATGATCAGCAAGTTAAATGGGGTCCCGAAGTATATTTAGGAGTTATTCGGTTAACCACCCATATTTATCTTAATGTCCAACATGTTGTTCTAGTTATGACCAGTATCACAAAATGATTGTACATGCATGAGAAGGATGTTTTCTGTTAGTATTTAACTTGCCGATCATTTTGATACATCGTTTGCAATTTTCGGAGCACATATGAATATTTGGTAAGTATTTCAAGTTGCTATTTGAATTTGTCATTTTCGGGAAAAGGCAACTTATTCATATTACCAAAGTTCATTATTGGTTGGCAATATTTGAAAATAGATGGCAAATGTTCCTCTGAACATTTTTAGCCATCCAACATAATTTGTGGAATTATTTGAATTGATTATGAATTTCCAAAAAGGGATTTCATTCTGCAATTTTTAGTATTCCATTTTAGACATGTCCTTTTAATCAGTTATTTTAAACAGCAATAGCACTTATTTAAACAATGTCAAAAGAGAGAGGTGAGAAAGAACTTAAACTGTCGCTGGACAAATTTCGGAAATTCCGATTTATTTTGATTCGGAATATCCGATGGACTGGAAAGAGGAGAAATTTGGTACTGCTTTTCTTCGGATAATCCGATCGGGGGGTGAACCGGAATATCCGACTGGAAGCTGAAGAACGCCGCACCGTGGCTGCGCTCGACGGGAACCACGGTGAGCTGACGTTACGGAGCATGGAAGAGCAAGGGGAGAGTACGGGGAGACGGCTAGCTCACCAGGAACACGCACGACCAAGCGGCGAGGCGCGGGGTGGACGGAGACGGCGGAAATCGTGCGGCGGAACGGCGGCGGTGGTCGGCGAGGAAATGGACGGCACGGGCGATTGCAAGCTTCCCCGCTCGATTCCTTTGGCAGGGATGACGAGCACGGCACGGCGGTGCTGCGGGTGGTCTTCACTCGTGTTGGGGCGGCCGGACACGGCGGCGATGCGTCGGCGACGGCGGCTCGGGTGCGGAGCTTGTGGGGAGGAAGATGGGGAGCAAAGGGAGCAGGAACGAGTGGATAGGGAGCAGCGTGGACTCGTGGGGCGTGCTCTCCTTGCAGGGAGAGGGCAGAGGGGGCCCGGCGCGGCGCGCACGCGAGCGAGGTGCGGCGACCTGGTGCGGCTCGGCCGCCCGGTCGCTACAGAGAAGAAGAAGGCAGTTTTCTGAAAAACCCCCTGGAACTTTTGTTCCTCTCACAGATAGGTCCTTTTTCCTATTTAAATTAAAACCTTTTCAAAACCAGCACTGTATTTGATTTAATTTAGGCACCAAAACATTTTAAAAAATTATGAAATAATTTGGGTGGCCTTTTTACACCATAAGGAAGCTCCACAAAACTTGGCGCCTCCGAATAAAATGTTTTGAACAACATTTGTTTAGAGAGGTTGGAAAATGGCATTTTGCTAATTTTCAAAATGTTGCTCCTTTAACAATTTGGAGCAAGTGCAAAATATTGTTTTGGAGCTCTTGGAACTTTCTTGACAAATAGGAGATGTCAAGTATTTGTGTTTTGCAAGTTTGAGTGCCTTCGTTGTTTTGAAATTGGTTGAAACAAGTTTGGCATTTGGTTTGAAGTGGTGCCAACCCACCACAATTCCCTAGCAACCTCAACAATTCCCTAGCACAATTCCCTAGTGACAACAACATGATGCATGATGCCATGATGCAATGAACACAAAAGTGGAAAAAAAATTACACGGGTTTTCAGGTTTTCAACTTTGGGCTGTTACAATTCTACCCTCCTTACAGGAATCTCGTCCCGAGATTCTAAGAGTAGGAAAGAGGGAAAAGGGTTACAACGGTACTACACGATCTTCTCTGTGTAGAATGATTCAGCGCATCCTGAGGATCTTCATCGGCTTCACTTCGAGGTCACTATCAACGTACACCATAGGCAAAGAAGGGAACCTCACCGGAAGGATGGATCTTGGGGAAGATACAACGACCGAGTACCTCCTAGTAGAACCTAGGATGAGACTCCGAGCATCCCGTGATTTGACAGTTAGGGGACACAAGCGTTTGACGGGAGATTGATAAGAGTTTCCAGTTGGTAGACAACTGTTTCTCAAAGATTCAGAATATGAACTTTGCACAAGGCCCAAAATTTCTGAGGGAGAGTGTCGAAACAAGCTTCCAACAGAGGAAGAGATAACTTGTACTAGTCGGCTTGAGTAGAACTTTTTCCTCACGGAGGAGCATTTCAGATCACCGGAGAAGGATCGGAAAGCTAGATCGAGGGAACCTTAGAAACTCCGGGAACGTTGGAATCAGGAACACTTCTTGATTTTCCAGACATCGGGACAACTTCTTGAAGATCACCAACTATCGTTTCTGATTGAGAGTCAAACCTGGGAAGTGTAGAGATACTTCAGACTCAGCACCGGTAGAAATAGGAAGCTTTGCAATGCATACCAACGGATTACAATTGCTAGGTCCCCAAGAGTTGGACTACAAGGTCAAACTCCAAAGGAGGGACTAGATTGCGGAACTCAAGTATTAGCAACTTGTCAGCGGACAGCTGCCCTACTTGATTTACTTGCAACGAGACACGATTTAGTCCTTGATGGGAAACACCATAGAAGACAAAGAAGTTCTCAGACTTCCTCTCTTTCTGGAACAATTCAATCAGTGGCTTGGATGCATAGATGAAATTCTCAAGGGATGGAGGTAACAACATACCACTCCGAGAATATTCTACACATGCACGATCGAGTTGAAATGATTCGGAGGGAACCAGACAATTCACTCAGATCCACGGCGACATCTTTCATCAATTGCGCGTGAACCAGGGATAGTCACTTCTAACTCCAGAACACATACCTTGTGAAGACACAAAGTTAGTTCCAACAATTTTCCAATGCTAACACCCAATATCCAATATGAATCTCCTCAAACATGGAGAAAATAAGAACGTAGTTGATGGGCTCAACAACAAACTTATCCAAATACCCCAAGACGGTAGACTCATTTGTCACATGAACGGGGCATGAGTATTGGTCAGACTAACACATTCAGGTAGGTAGGTCTGAGTTTGATTTGACGATAGCCCAACTCAAATCAAAGATTTGTAGGATAGCGTATCCACAAAGGGATACCACCTAGCTTCAACACTGACAGACTAGACATCCCTTTGAAAAGGAATTATGTCGGGATAGAGCTCTTGTCATTCAACTCTTCCAAGTTGTTTAAGCTCAACCGAATAATTCTGGACATCCAGCACGATTTTCTTGGAGAAGGGAGTTGTTCAGAGAACCAGCTTACTCATAAGCTCAACACAACGGTCAGGTGACAACCTGGCGATACTTCTGGAAAGACCTCCAGAACATCACGATCCACATATAGGATATCACGACATACCGGTGGATCTTGAGTTCGAGAGAGGATTATGCCTTTCAAGGCACAACGAGGTGGTCTTGGGAGCTTCGGCACGAACCTAGCTCTTTGACCGAGGGAGTGCATCAGAGCCAACTGACTTGGTAGCACTGTCGAACTCAACTTATTGATTGGCTAACCAATCATGCTAAGGAGGGCAATGGATATCCCTGAATTTCCGCACAGTAAGAACTGCTAAGAATATCCGATAGCCACATCATTGCTCACGACTTATCCTTCTCGAGTCACAAGTTACTTGGAAGACGGAGAGCAACGGAGTGTAAGGGCCTCACTTCATCAAGAGGATCATGATACCTAGCTCGATACCCTGTTATCAAAGAGTGTGACACTCTAAGGTGGAGCAGAACAAAAGCTAAACGAGGCCCTTCTTCTGCAGATTACAATACTTTAACCTGGTCCGAGAAGTGGACAAGGTACTAGAGTTATTTCTCCGAACAAGACGAAGGGAAAATCTTGACGGATCAAGGGAGTGACTTGCATCGGAACATACCAACGCACGATAAACTTTACTGTCAACGGACAGACAAAGGTCGGGAAGCAGATTAGGGTAAGAAACATACTCAGGAGAAATCCTAAGATGTTGAAGATGCACCGGTTATTACTCAATTGTGATAACCATGCCCAAAAGGAGAGATGCAGCAGAGTCACGAACATAGAGGGGGGGGGGGGGGGATTCGCTAAGCGATTTCTGGTCATAACCCAGATGATTCCAAGACAGAATCTCTAGCTATGGCAGAGTTAAAGTTACATAGCCATCCGAGGTATGGTAAATTAAGGTTCAACCATTTACCACACAGACCAAATAGAGGACTTGGGTTAAAGGTCAGCTTCATGTGCCGAGAATCATAAATAGCATAACGATCACATGGGTAACAACCCACACAATTCATCATGCCAGACTCACAGCACAATCCGGGACCTTCGGTTCAAGACCTTGGGTTAAAATCCGGCAATCGAGGATAATCACTTGCTCCTTCGTTGGGTAACAGGATTCAAACATCTGAGTTGATTTGGGATTGCAACGCAGCGGGAGCAACTGTACACATAACACTAAAGGTAACCCCCCCGAGATCCTAATTTTGAAGTAACAGACGAGAAGCAAAACTTTTAACTCAAATCGAGGTAAGATTGCTCCGAGATTAGAGGGTAACCAGATAAGGAGTAAAAAGAATCCTAAGATGGTTTTCACAACTCATTTTTAGGTTAAAAATATTTTCACAAACACTAGACTCAACATCGACCAGTAGAAGGGTTTCCTACAGGCAGTACTGCTCTGATACCAACTTGTGGCGCCCCGACCGACTGCTATACAGTGATACTGTCCCCGGTTATCCGATACCACCAGACACACTATCAAAGCATAATAGAGAGATCAAGACTTGTGGAACAACTGGCACATCACAGACTCTACGACACAAATCATATAGTTCAACTCTTATAATAGAGAAAGATAGCAAATGACAACCAGAGGTCACAGACCCAACATTACAACAAGCGGAAGCAAATTAAGTTGTTCTAAACAACAAGAACCAAATTATGGCCTAAGAGGCCTAAATAAACATCCAGCGCCAGCTGTTCCGGGATGTCCCAAGCTGCCACCTGGGAACCCCAGACTACTCGTCGACGTCCACAAAGAACCCACCTTCGAGGTCGGTGAAGTCCTCTCTGAAAATAAGCAAACGACGTTGAGTTCGACGAACTCGCAAGATTAAGAGCTAATATATGCTCGATGATTGGCTTTCAAGGTTTTATGGCTGTTTTGCATAAAGCTGATTTTATTTATGAAAAACATAACTCAAAGGCATCGACTAATCAGAATATTTTCAAAAGGGGTAAGAAGTACTCTTTTCTTTGATCACCTTTCTCAACATCAACCATCATCAACCACTGTACCTGTTCATCAAAGGCACCTCCCCGAATCACCCTCGAGGAAGCTCACCTTGCATCTTGAGTGGTACCTCTAGTACCCAGTTTTTAATCATTCCGTTAAAGTTATTCTATGATCTTATCGTCCTTTCCCAAGTTGTCCGTAACCGTGGACACGGCTTTTCGAAAAGATTTAACCCTGCAGGGGTGCACTGTGTTTACCTTCGGTACCGCCCGGCTCATTGCCTACACTTAGCTCTCTTCCGGGGAAAGCCGGCTGAGTGGGAACGGTTACAACCTTTACCTCGCTTGAGACTAACCCAGGATCATCAGTGGCGGTAGGACAAGAGGTACCTTCTCGCACCCTGTCCCGCGGCCACTTATTTTCCTGACACCCCATCCTCATCTCAGTCTTGGCCACCATCTCAACGCACGCGCAAATGGAAAGCCAAACTAGAGGACCCTCGGCTAGTCCGCCACAAGTTAGTCGGTCGACGAGGGCTCCATATACCCCACCGAAAGGAAGCGCGCTCATTCTTGGTTCAAGAGGTAAAGAACTCGCACCTAGGCGGCGAGAGTGAGACAAAACACCACCATACCGAAGTGGCCTCTCATCCCCACCTTTAAGCATCTTTTACCTGTCACCACAAATTCTCCACCATCATCTGTACAACTCATCACCTGTTTCCAACCATGAAACATCCACCGGACTGCTAAGCATTTTAACTAAGCATGGCTAAGCATCAACACGGCATAGTTAATTATTTCAGGCCAACAGTACAATCCTATGGATAATAGGAGGGGAAACAGGTAATTGGCATCGGAATCTTAATGCAACTATAGGATACTCTAATCCAATAAAATTGACATTTGGAACCGCATGCAATATTATAGTGGAGAAAATATTTGCGGAAACATAGGATAAGATATGCTCAGAGGGGGGATTACGCTTGCCTTGTTGAGCGGAGGAGTCAAACTGCTCGTCGGAGTAACGATGCTCAACTCCGAACTCGTGATCTACCGGAGGGCAAACAACACCGGAAAGCAAAAACAACAATCAACACATGGCAATTGTGCAATGCATACAAAGATGATGAGATGTCAATTTAATGCATCTAAGTTATCCTAAACATGATCAGCAAGTTAAATGGGGTCCCGAAGTATATTTAGGAGTTATTCGGTTAACCACCCATATTTATCTTAATGTCCAACATGTTGTTCTAGTTATGACCAGTATCACAAAATGATTGTACATGCATGAGAAGGATGTTTTCTGTTAGTATTTAACTTGCCGATCATTTTGATACATCGTTTGCAATTTTCGGAGCACATATGAATATTTGGTAAGTATTTCAAGTTGCTATTTGAATTTGTCATTTTAGGGAAAAAGCAACTTATTCATATTACCAAAGTTCATTATTGGTTGGCAATATTTGAAAATAGATGGCAAATGTTCCTCTGAACATTTTTAGCCATCCAACATAATTTGTGGAATTATTTGAATTGATTATGAATTTCCAAAAAGGGATTTCATTCTGCAATTTTTAGTATTCCATTTTAGACATGTCCTTTTAATCAGTTATTTTAAACAGCAATAGCACTTATTTAAACAATGTCAAAAGAGAGAGGCGAGAAAGAACTTAAACTGTCGCTGGACAAATTTCGGAAATTCCGATTTATTTTGATTCGGAATATCCGATGGACTGGAAAGAGGAGAAATTTGGTACTGCTTTTCTTCGGATAATCCGATCGGGGGGTGAACCGGAATATCCGACTGGAAGCTGAAGAACGCCGCACCGTGGCTGCGCTCGACGGGAACCACGGTGAGCTGACGTTACGGAGCATGGCAGAGCAAGGGGAGAGTACGGGGAGACGGCTAGCTCACCAGGAACACGCACGACCAAGCGGCGAGGCGCGGGGTGGACGGAGACGGCGGAAATCGTGCGGCGGAACGGCGGCGGTGGTCGGCGAGGAAATGGACGGCACGGGCGATTGCAAGCTTCCCCGCTCGATTCCTTTGGCAGGGACGACGAGCACGGCACGGCGGTGCTGCGGGTGGTCTTCACTCGTGTTGGGGCGGCCGGACACGGCGGCGATGCGTCGGCGACGGCGGCTCGGGTGCGGAGCTTGTGGGGAGGAAGATGGGGAGCAAAGGGAGCAGGAACGAGTGGATAGGGAGCAGTGTGGACTCGTGGGGCGTGCTCTCCTTGCAGGGAGAGGGCAGAGGGGGCCCGGCGCGGCGCGCACGCGAGCGAGGTGCGGCGACCTGGTGCGGCTCGGCCGCCCGGTCGCTACAGAGAAGAAGAAGGCAGTTTTCTGAAAAAACCCCTGGAACTTTTGTTCCTCTCACAGATAGGTCCTTTTTCCTATTTAAATTAAAACCTTTTCAAAACCAGCACTGTATTTGATTTAATTTAGGCACCAAAACATTTTCAAAAATTATGAAATAATTTGGGTGGCCTTTTTACACCATAAGGAAGCTCCACAAAACTTGGCGCCTCCGAATAAAATGTTTTGAACAACATTTGTTTAGAGAGGTTGGAAAATGGCATTTTGCTAATTTTCAAAATGTTGCTCCTTTAACAATTTGGAGCAAGTGCAAAATATTGTTTTGGAGCTCTTGGAACTTCCTTGACAAATAGGAGATGTCAAGTATTTGTGTTTTGCAAGTTTGAGTGCCTTCGTTGTTTTGAAATTGGTTGAAACAAGTTTGGCATTTGGTTTGAAGTGGTACCAACCCACCACAATTCCCTAGCAACCTCAACAATTCCCTAGCACAATTCCCTAGTGACAACAACATGATGCATGATGCCATGATGCAATGAACACAAAAGTGGAAAAAAAATTACACGGGTTTTCAGGTTTTCAACTTTGGGCTGTTACACACTATGTAAGTGAGTTGTTCGTTAACGAACTGGGGCATTTTTTAACTAGTAATTATGTTTTATTAGTTTAAACGTTTCGATATAAAACTGGACTATTCAGTTGAAAATTATTGGATAATCCTATTTAATTTATGAATAATCCATATTCAAGCTTATTTGACATACTATGTCCTACTATACCGTATCCATGGGATTGTTTCAAACCGGATATTGATTGTTTGAAATGTTTCAAACCGGGATATTGATTGTTTAAAGCAGTTTCAGAATCAAATATGGTGCGGTTCTAATGGCACGAGTGCACGACGTGGAGACACAACGCATATCTGATTGGTACGTGTCGGTGGCGATGGGAGATCTAGGTCGCTTGTGAGAACCTGTCTGTGATAGGATTGTTAGAAGGGTGCTTATAGAGGTATAGGATGTGCGTTCTGTTTGTGTTGACTTCGTCAATTTCAAGAGTCGGTCCGCTGGTTCAGTATTTCGGAACTGCTTATAGAAGTAGGATGTGCGTGCGTGTGTTTATAGGGGCGAATGTGTGTACCGTGTTTGTGAGCGTGTGCATTTGTACTGTGTTTCGAAAAGAAAAAAAACTGGGTCGCTGGTCTCCCCGCCTTGCCTGTGGATGAGCCGCGCCGCACGTCCCGGGCCACTCCCCCGCCTAGTTCCCGGATATCTTCCCCCTCTCCGCTCTCGCCTCGGCCCCGCGGTCATCTCTGAGTTCTGACAATGGCGACGGCTCACCTTGGCCCTGCGCTCGCGGTCTCGTCGTCGCGCCGCCTACCCTGCAACCGCAGCCAGCAACCAGTCTCCGCGCAGCGAGGCGGCAGAGCGGTGCCGCGGTCTTGCTCGTTTCCACTGTCTTCGGGACTCATGGCGGCGGGTCGCGGCGGGTGGCGGGTCGCGGCGGCGGTGGAGCCGAGGACCGTGCAGAAGGGGGAGGATGGAGCGGATGCGGCCGCCGAGGCCTCCTCGAAGCTCGTCCTAGTCGTCGGCGGAACCGGCGGCGTAGGTAGGACATCTCAGACATTTCTCTTCTGTGGTGCTAGTATTTACCTTCAAGATCAGTAGATGGAACAAAATCTTCATGCAGTAAAGTGTGTCCTCGAAGCTCAAACTGAAACTTAATGGCGTGGAAGTCTTGCCTTATTACTGTCATGTGTTATGTGAGTCTGTTGCACCAAAATTCACTTCGCGACCTCTTTTTGTTCTGCACAAATTGTGTTTGCCATTAGGATATTTGTGAGTCTGTTGAGCAAGCAAGATGAGAGTGATTTACAGGTAATCTTACGTCAAGAGCTTCGAATTCTTTTTCATCAAGAAGTCTGCCTTATTACTGTCAGGTTATTTGTGAGTCTGTTGCACAAAAAATCACTTGCACCCAGACGCGACCTCTTTTGTCCACAAATTGTGTTTGCCATTTGATGTCAGTCTGATATACTTGCCATTTGGAGCTGGATTTTGTTGGAAACACTCGGAACATGCTAGTTTTTTCCCCGGTATACTGCTTTGCATTTTACGCCAGTCTGATATATATTTTTCGGTTACAGTTTTCACTGTCGCTAGAACAGTTGGGCAAGATATTGATACTGCGGACTCTTGCAGGGCAGTTGGTGGTAGCATCTCTGCTGACCAGGAAAATCAAGACTAGGTTGCTCTTAAGAAATCCTGAAAAGGCAGTGTCATTATTTGGCAAGCAAGATGAGAGTGATTTAGAGGTAATCTTACATCAAGAGCTTCGAATTCTTTTTCATCAAGAGTGTGAATTTTGTTCATATGAGTACCTTTTGCATAGCAGGTTTATCAAGCGGACACAAGAAATATTGATGCTTTCAATCCAGAAATGTTTGAGGTTGGTTTCTTCTATTTCGTAGTCTTCTGAAGCTGAATGCATGTACAGAATTGTTGGGATATTTATTTATGCATGATTGAATAAATCAAAATATAGGGTCTATTTTCATAGGGAGTTACACATGTGATCTGTACTACTGGGACTACAGCATTTCCATCAAAGCGCTGGGATGGGGATAACACTCCTGAACGTGTAGGTACGTAAGCCTATGATTCTGCAGTTAACTTAGCTTTACTGAAATTTGCTTATTCGTTTACCCTTTGATAATCCAAATATAAATATGGATTTGGGGCAAGGATAGTCTTGGGGAGCCCATAAGTGTTTCAGTTCCACTGTGGACAAAATATATGGTTCTGACAGCTGCAGAATGGTAATAAGTTGTTCAATAGAATCTGAAATCTTAACATCCATTTTCAGAGTTTCGTGTGAATGTACCTTTGCTTGATCATGACCATGCTCATGGCACAGCACTTAGCCATCCCTGGTTCAGATGGGTCGATTCTGTTTGTTGTAAATTGATAGAGTCTGATCTATCTTTAGCATGTATAACAAGCTAGCAGCCTCAGGGATAAATTCAAGGGTGGACAAACAATGCTTTATCATTTATTACTGATTAGACACTATTTACCATGCCTAGATTGGGATGGCGTCCGGAATTTTGTGAGTGCCATGCCACAGACAATCAAGAGACTGGTTCTGGTCTCATCCATTGGTGTAACAAAATACAATGAGATACCATGGAGGTATACCTTATAACTCTGATGAAGTACTTTGGTACTAAAGCAAATGTTTCTTGTATTTCATATCTGATCCTGAAATTTCACTTTTCACTAGAGTTCCACAACCAGTTTATCGATGCAAACTTGTTCTTATAGTAATTACTTCCATGTTAGCAATTGTATTTGTGGTGTAAGACGTCCATTTTTTTTTAACTTAGATCTTTATGCCTTTTACCTGGATACTTCGTTTGTTCGTTTAGGTTTACTTTGGCTTCTTTATCATCTTCCGTGTAAACTATCGAAACTTACCTCATACTACGCATTTTCAGTATCATGAACCTCTTTGGCGTGCTCAAGTACAAGAAAATGGCAGAAGACTTTGTCCGCAATTCAGGCATACCTTTCACCATTATCAGGTTAATATTAGCTGAATAATTTTCCTGGGCTCCACGTGGACATGCTTTTCTCATATGATATTAGCTGGTTGCAGGCCAGGGAGACTAACTGATGGGCCCTACACGTCCTATGACCTTAACACACTTCTTAAGGCTACAGCTGGAGAAAGACGAGCAGTTGAGATAGGCCAAGGTTACTATTATATCACCCCCTCCATTTGATTATCAACTACTGCTTTTGCTAGCTATTTTACGCGCTTAAGGCCTCGTATTTATCTTACTAGGTGACAAGCTTGTGGGAGAAGCTAGCAGATTGGTGGTGGCAGAAGCATGCATCCAAGCTTTGGATATTGAATCTACCCAAGGACAAACATACGAGATTAGCTCGGTGAAGGTACCCCTGCCGCTGACATGATGTTAACTCGTGATATAAACCTTTACTCGTGTTATGTTTATCCTGGTATTTAGTTGAACGCACGGTGTGGATTTTGTTAACCAACTAGCACTACACAGCAAACAAACATGCTTCAAATGTGTTGCTTTTTCTTTTCCACGTTACTAATTGAAAGAAATTCCTAACTGAATTTTCTTTGTCTTCTGACTGACATGGCAATGACATGGTGGTGCAGGGCGAAGGACCTGGAAACGACCAGGAAAAATGGAAGGAGCTATTCGCAGCTGCCGAATCGAACTAGTGGCACTCTGAAGCACAGAGTGTAGTGCATCTTAACTTGTAGATTGTATACTTGTAGTGGAATTCCATAGAAGGAACACAGTTCATGAGTCCTTGAACAGTGGCAGTATATAGGTGCAGGGTTGTCATTGTTGCCGGTTTTGGAAATGACTTGCAAACAGTTGAGCATAGATTGTGCCTTTTCCATTTTGTGTGCTCAGGCTTCTCAGCACTTCTCTTTCTTCTCACTCTTGGTGACTCATTAAGGCTTGGATCCACAGGGAACATATGGTAAAGTGAAGGATGGATATTATCATCCGTGACGCCCTCCGATCTTTGCATATTTTAACGCACCACACAGTTCGTAAGATTCCGGTCTATTCATGTAAAAAAAAAGATTCGGGTCTATTCTATCAAAACATGTGGAATGCTAAATGGGGTAAAAGCCTGTTCACAATTTTATAAATTCACTCGTAAAAAACATTACAGTATAAGATTTCAGGCTTGTTTCTGACCGTTGCTTAAGGTTGCTCTGACTAGGCGGGCCCACATGGCAGCAGTTCAATAAGATGACACTGACAGCACGGCCGAATAGAGCGTTCAGTCCTAGTCGCCCGTTTCTTTCCCCACCCACCAGCAAGGAGAAGCAAACGCCCGCCGCCGCCGCCATGCTGTACATAGTGGGCCTTGGCCTCGGCGACGAGCGCGACATCACGGTGCGGGGGCTCGAAGCCGTCCGCCAATGCACCAAGGTCTACATGGAGGCCTACACCTCCCTCCTCTCCCTCGGCCTCGACCCCGCCTCGCTCGCCAACCTCGTGCGTCTCTCCGCCCCTCATCTGCCCACCACCTGTTCGCGCAAATGTCCGCGCGGCCGTGCCAAGGCTGGGGCCGTCGCTCACCTCCCTTTTCTGCCCGTTTCGTTGCAGGAGAAGATGTACGGGAAGGAGATCACGGTCGCCGACCGCGAGATGGTGGAGGAGCGCGCGGACCAGATGCTGAGCGAGGCCGCCGACGCCGACGTCGCCTTCCTCGTCGTGGGCGACCCGTTTGGGTAATGGTTGCTCTGTTCTTTTCCATTGTTTGAGTTTGCTCTGCAAGGGGGTGTGCATGTTGGATATGCTTAATTGTCTCAGAGATCTTGATACGTGCAGTTCTGTTAAGTGTGTTGTGCTGCAGTTCGTGGTTATGAGCATGAGGGTATCTATTGGCATTTGGCAGTGCGCTCAATTGTTCGTGTCTAGATGCCGGCGTGGTGAATTATCTGTTTATTTCTTTTTGTGCATTGATGTCCATGCAATAGAGAAGTACAATGTGTTCGCGTTTCTGAAAAGTATCTGTGTAATTGTGTGTAGCATGCTTGTGCACTGTTACTTTCATTTTCACTGGCCTATCTTCTAAAACTCACTGCATGTCGTTGGGATTTGAAAATGTGTTCTTCTCGAAGGAAAAGAGGATATGCAACATGTATGGCCATGCATCTTTATGTGCATTTGTGTATTATATGCACCTTGCTTTTGCTTGCATGAACTTTTGATCAAGTAGAATCCGATAATTTTACACATGCAATTTGTTTTATGTTTTTGTCCATCGACATATGTTCCCTTGATGTATGATCTGATCTTTTATTTGGGCATACACGCCATTGTGAATACATCTTAAAATATGGACTTCCTCCCAAGTGTGATATTCAGATTATTATTAGCCCTGTAAGTTGATTCTTTGCCCCCCTATATATAATTGTAACGAAATTTTGCAGGGCGACCACGCACACTGATTTGGTTGTTCGTGCCAAGAGCATGGGGGTGGAAGTTAAGGTTATCCACAATGCATCTGTCATGAACGCAGTCGGAGTTTCTGGATTGCAACTTTACCGCTATGGAGAGACCATATCTATACCTTTCTTCACAGAAACATGGAGACCAGATAGTTTCTATGAGAAAATTCAGAACAGTCGCCGACTTGGCTTGCACACTCTTTGCCTACTAGGTTCGTAATGCTTTCTAGAAGTTTGCGAAAAAGCAGTCAACACTTGGCTTTCTAAGATTGAACATGACGGGTTGTAGATAGATGGCATGTCTACTGTTAATATATTTCTACATCATATTGAGTCTTGGTTGTATTCATAATAAATGCATACATGATCAATATATTTATATATCTTGACGAGAGTGAGATACATTTCTGATGACTATACAACATTAGTAGACAATTAATATTTGCTAGTCACCGTTTCTTGTAATTTAGTGAAATCAACTGGTGATCCTATTATCGTTTATTCTACATGATATGGTATAATTCGGATGATTTGAACACAGGCCAAGTTTGTTTTCAGTACTACTATTGCATAATCTATTACTGCTAATGGGCTTGGTTCAGTCTTGCTGTTATCATAACTGCAGTTCTATTATTCAATGCAGACATTCGTGTTAAGGAGCCAACACTCGAGTCCTTGTGCAGGTAATTTTTATATTTTTGTGTCTTTGAAATAACTTGTGATGAACAACAACATTTCCGTCGCCCAAGACTTGCTCAATGTTCTGTGATGCAAGTAATCTTTTGCAATTGGATTTAATTGGGATGTTCACTTTCAGAGGAAAGAAAGTGTATGAACCACCAAGGTTCATGACTGTTAACACTGCAATAAGTCAACTTTTGGAGGTGGAGGAACTGCATGGGGGATCGGGTAATTTCTAGTGTTTCTGAACTTATTTTGTTCTAGTTAGGTTTCTTTGGAACAGGAGTTTATATGCATATCGCAGTCCGACCAATATCCTGCAACATAGATATTCTTAATATTGCTTTTAAAAATGTTCCGTTTACTATAGCAAGTTAGATCTTACTGCAAAGTTAACACTGAAAGACCGTTTATTTCCAGCATATGGCCCAGATTCACTATGTATGGGTGTAGCTCGCCTTGGAAGCGATGACCAGAAGATTGTTGCTGGCCCCATGAAGAAACTACTCGACGTTGATTTCGGCCCACCGCTTCACTGCCTCATCATAGTGGGAGAGACTCATCCCGTGGAACAAGAGATGTTAGAATTCTACATGATCAAGTAGTGATGTACTGAAGTGCTTACTGTGAGTTTCACTCCTTTCTTCAATGAAGGAATTCTATATCTAAAGGATTCTTTACACCTTTTGCTGTCTCCATTGTTGCATTAATACTCATTGTGTATTTGTGTCCACATTACTGAATCAGGAACTTGTAGCCTAGATGCATGATGCCTATATGATGGAGATGGACCACCACTGAATCATCAATGTTTGCTCAGTTCTGCAATTGGAGTGTACACTAGAAGTTTACTGCTAGATGGGATACCCATTTTGTCGAAAGTGGGTTCAGCTGTACTCTTTCCCTGTACTGAAGACGCATCTCATCATCTTTTGAATATCATTTACAATGTGCGTGCGCTTGTGCCTATGTGATGATGTAAAACCAGCTTGAGATATTATTACTCATTCACAAACGTTGATCAGAATACTAGCTGCTTCTGCAAAGTCACCAGTGAATTCTGTTGTTCCTCCATCTTGTATGTGCTCATGTCAGATGTGTCCCTAATTTCAAAAGTTTGTAGATCCATATTGCATTGTCTCACAGCTCAGTTTGAGAAGGTTTTTTCCCAGTGAAAAAACATGAACAGACCCAGAGCATGATTTCTTTTCCCCGCCAAACAAGGTAGTAGCAGGGATGTAGCGTTCGTCACATTACAAAGAACTCTTTCTTTACCGAATAGGGGTGTACTGCTCCATCTGCATCTGGTGCAGCGCAGCTTCAGAGCCGAAGCTATGTCGGCTGGGCGACCTCCGGGACCGGGTCCTCGACGGCGTCATGGGACCCTTGATCCGCGGCGACCGCTGCGCCACCGGCGGCCTGCCGGACCGAGCGAAGCCCATGTCACTGGCGATGGAAGGCATGGGCGACATGGACGGGATCGGCGACATCAGGCGGTCGGCAAAGGACGGGAAGCACTGCTCCGAGTAAGCGTCCGACGGCACGGCGAAGCGCTCCTTGGGCGTGCTCATGGACCTGAACTTGGCCTTGGCGGACGCCGTGGAGGCCATGTACCCCGGGTACGCCACGGCCGGCGAGCACGACTGCATCCTGTCGTCGACGTCCGACGCCCTCCCCGGCGTGCGCCTTGTGCGGATGAAGGAGCGCCTGGACGAGTAGCCGAGCTGTCTGTCACAATCGTCGTCGTCGAGGCAGGCGAGGGAGTCCCTGGAGCGAGGCGGCGGGTGGTGGTGGGTGACGACGTCGACGGCGACGTCCCTGCATGGGGACGACTGGTGCGCGACGGGGACGTCCTTGTCGAAGGGCTGGGAGCCGACCCACTCCTCCAGCCAGCTCCACCGCTGGTTCAGCGTCTCCATCTCGTCCCGCGACATGGGCTGCCTCCGGATGCCGATCTTCTCCTGCCATGGCAGAGTTTGTTTGTTTGTCAGCCTGCTGCCACGGCCAGTAGAAAGAATGTACTAGCAATGTCGACAGCGAGAGATCGAGTGGCGTTACGTTTTGGAGGGAGGCGTACTGCAGCGCGCGCACGCGCTTGATGGCGGCCTCCTCCCTGTTCCTGGCCATGGCGCCCATCTCTTCCTTGGAGAGGGTGCTGCCATCCCAGCCCCTGCTGCTGTTCTGCTGCTGCTGTTGCTGCTCCTGCACACGCACAAGAACACGAGATGAGAGGAAAAGTAACAGCAACATATATTCGTTTCAGTACACTGCAGATTGATTTGCTTCAATCATCTCTATCCCCCGGCAGTTCATTCGTAAAGGAAAAGCAACTGTAAAATTATATTCGTTGCAGTACACTGCGGCTTTGCTTCAATCACCATTTCCCCCGACCGGCAGTTCATTCACTGACCACATCTACTACTTGCAGTATTCTCAGATTTACATGACTCCCAGTGCCCTACCCCTGATGGATCTAGTACCTGCACCGATTTATACGAGTAAATTACGCAAACACACCACAATTCGGCGCCAAACCACAGGTCAGTACCAACATTGGTGATTTTTTCGCGTCAGTACTATTCTTGAGGCGACGAGCAACAGATCGCACAAATTCGTGTCTAAGCGCATTTTGACAGCCACACTGACTGATGGGACACATTTGTCAGGCTGACGTGGCGGCACACATGGAGAAGGGAGCTGAGGTGTCCATGGGGCCCGCCTGTCAGCCCCTCATTTTCTTTCCACTCTCTCTTCTCCTTCTCCTTTCTCCAACTCTCTCTCTCTTCCCGCACGCCCTAGCCGTGCGCCGCGCCCGCCACTGGCCGCGCGCCAGGTCGGACCCGCCCCTGGACGTGCGTCGCGCCCGCCCCTGACCGCGCGTGGCTGCGCTCCGCGCTGGGCCGCACCCGCCCCCCGCCGCTGGCCGCGCGCCGTGCCGGGCCGCACCCGCCCCTGGCCGTGCGTCATGCCCACCGTTGTCCGCGCCCGCCCCTGGCAGCGCTCACCTGCTCCCGCCCCTGGCCGCGTCTGGACGCGCGCCACGCCGGACCGCGCAGCCCCTGGCGGCTCGCCGCGCCTGGCCTACGCTCGCCATGTCCCGCTCCATCGCATCTTCCGCGCTCACTCCGAATGGTGCGGCGCTGGAGATGGAAGGCGGCCTAGAGCTGCTTGGCGGAGAGGCCTCCGAGGTCGCCATCCTGTAGGTCGGCGCCGTCGAGGACGGCCGAGATCTGGGCTTCGAACGCGGCCGTTGGGCGCCATCCACGGCGAGCGGCAGGGTCAAGGATGCCAAGACGAGCAGCAGGGCGGGGAGGCCACGGCGAGCGGCACGGACCGCCCCGATCCACGGCGTGAGCACGCCGGCCCTGACCTCCACGGACCGCCCCGTTCCATGGCGTGTTAAAACGCAGCATTTGGGCCATCTGTTGCTCGTCGCCTCAAGAATAGTACTGACGCGAAAAAATCACCAATGTTGGTACTGACCTGTGGTTTGGCGCCGAATTGTGGTGTGTTTGCGTAATTTACTCGATTTTTACCGGCTCCCAGTTACACAATGCAGAGTGTTGTAGAGGTGGTAGATGAGTAGATTGATGCGCTGGCAAGTCTCGTCCTGTTTTGGCAAGGAAGAAGCCCGGAAAACCAAACCACGTGCCGAAACGCAAGTGTTATCGAAGCGGCGAATAATGTGTGCAGTGCAGGAATAAACACAGCAGCGAGCGACAGTCACAAGAACGCCAACATCCCTACAATCCCACATGCGCATGCTACTGGTCCAGATCGACAATGTCAAAGGGCAATGAGAGAGACACATCGACGTGACGCCAACTTCAGCCCACATGCATCAGATGCAGCCGCATGTGCGCCGCAAATCATTCGCACGTTCACCGATCCCTGTTCCCACAGGCCAACGATCGGCGTCGGCAGAGTGGTCAGTACTGGAGGATGGGACACTTACGTGCAGCGCGGCGGCGTACAGCTCCCGGCCTCTCCTCAGCAGGGCATCCATGCCGTCGTCGGCCTGCTGCTGGTGGTCGTTGTGGTCGGCGGCGCTCGCCCTGGCGCGCTGCCGGGCCTGGATCTTCACCAGCGACTCGAGGCCCCGCAGCGTCGCCGCCGTCTGCCGCCGCACCGCCTGCCCGCGGATCAGCGCCTGCAGCCGCACCAGCCCCTTCAGCGCGCGCAGTGCCCTCCGCGCCTGCACAAAAACCGTCAGATGGAGGAGCCACTGACAGAGTGACAGACAGCTTAATTTTGGTCCGACAGAGTGCTTACGAGGTATCCGCGGTAGGCAGACTGGATCGCCACGGCGGCGTACAGCTCGTGGCCGGGCGGCGCCGAGGAGGGCGGTCCGGTGAGGCGGACCACCTCGGCGGCCGCGTGCGCTGCGGCGACGGCCGCACAGACAGCTTAATTTTGGTCCGACAGAGTGCTTACGAGGTATCCGCGGTAGGCAGACTGGATCGCCACGGCGGCGTACAGCTCGTGGCCGGGCGGCGCCGAGGAGGGCGGTCCGGTGAGGCGGACCACCTCGGCGGCCGCGTGCGCTGCGGCGACGGCCGCCTCCGCGGCAGCCGCGGTGGCAAGCGCGACCGCCACCGCGTGCTTGCTCTGCTCCTCCTCCGCCTGCCTGATCTGAACCTGATCCGTCGTCGCCGGCTCCGGGGCCGGCAGGGCGAACGAGTGCTGCGTCTTGAGCTTCCCCACCAGCCATCTCTTGCTCTTCACCTTCTGCACAGAATCACTCTCCGATCGTCAGCTCCAGTAAATAAAATGCAATTCTTTTCACTTCTCAAGAGATCAACGAAATTGGCACGAGAATTGCATACCTTCTCCGGCTTTGGTTTCTGCTTGGGCTCAGAGATGAAGAGCCTCTTGATGCGCTCGAACCACCCCTTCTTCTTCCTCTCCATGCCGCCTGATTATGACTACTATCCGCTCTCTACCGACGGAATGCCTGGAGCAAGAAACAGTATCGCCACCATTACAAGAAAGGTAAGAAAGACTCAAGAATTTAGAATTGGTAGTAGATCATATGTCCCAATCGTACGATCTAAGGAGATGTTGGCAAAAGGTCTAGCAGGCAGGATGGCTCATTGATGGCAACGCAAGTCACTGTCCGTCTCTGCCTCTGTGCAAATGGTGTAATCTAGAAGGATAACAATACTATTAAACAAACAAAATAAATCGGAACAACGAATTGCGTTGGTTTTGGCTTTGTCTGTGCTTTTCCTATCTTGGCTTGTCCAAGAAAGAAATCAAACCAGAGTGCACCAACAGAAATGATAATACCCAAAATCGTTTTCAGAAACCTGATTTCGATGCGACAAATTAGAGCAGAGCACAATGAGCAAACTATCAAATATGATAGAGACCTGCTCACATTGCATCTGAACTGGACAGAGCATCTCGAACGCTGAGAAGTGGAAAGGGGCAAGGGGGAGAGAGGAGATGCGGATGAAGAGCTTCCCCGTTTCAGCAAAAGGAAAGTGAATTCGATCGAAGTACCTTGTAGGGGGCTGTGGGAGTGATCCGCCGAAAATGCCTCAGTCTCTCAGCAGCTCCTTGTGGAGCTGCTGGCAAGGAGAGGGGTCTCATGTAGGCAAATCAAACTCGTGCTTGCCACATGTGGGAACCAAATTCCAGTGGGAAGCCAGCAATTAGTCATGCTCTTCTGTCTGAGAGAACCACAACCCCACATGTGTGAGAACTCTCTCTCCCTCTCTCTCTCTCGATCGACTCTGTTTATATAGGAATATATAAGATGTCACATTTGCTCACAATTGGCAAGGTGTGAAAAGGACTTACGTGCTATTTACACAAACCGGAGCTGTCAATGTTTTCCTATCTCCTTTTTTTGGTTGATGCAGGTGCGCATTGGTACAAACAAGCTGCTTGCAACTTGCCAAATATGAGTGTCTGACCCAATTGTATTTTTCCCCATATAGAACGCCCCCCCCCCCCCACAACCACCACCACCACATCCGCATTGACTGATGTACCCAACCCTAGCCCAATGGTATCTAGGGAGCAGAAGATCTATTTCCGAGAAGGCACCATACCGTAGTGGGATCCACGCGTTAGGAGGAAGAGGGGAAGGAGAGGCGCAAACCTGACTGGTGAGCTTGATGATGATAACGTCATGCTACCCTTGAGGCACACCAGCGGTAGATATGTTAAGTCGTACACATTAGAGAGATAACCATACCTATGAGTTGGAGCATGATTCGCTAGCTGGCGGCGGCCAGGGACAACATGGGGAGGATGTCGACGGAGAAATGGAGGAGGAGCAAGATCAGATCCAGATCTAGAATGGTCAGAGGGTGAGGGTGTTTGTAGGGATGTAGCGTAATGTGGGCCGAAAAGGGAAGGAACTCGTGAAAAGGGGGGTTTCTCTTAATGTGAGCGAGGGGTCACGCCCAACACGTCGTTTATCAAGTCGTGCGATAATTGTACGACCACTGGCTTTCACACATCAAGTAGTGTCTACAAGAGCCGACTAGAGCTTCAATTGAGTCAGAATTGAGTAGGGTATAATTAACTCGGTCATTCGGATTAAAAAACATGAGAGTTTAATTTGCGGAGTTTAGAGATCAAGATGCAGAGTTGGGTCATATCAACTTATGATGGTCTTGAATCAATTCTGAGCCACTTTCAAGCTAGCTAAAACATTGAAAATTGATGATCCACACGCTGCAAAATTCTCATAACAAGCTAGTGTTTGATGTATGCCCAAGAGGCAAAGATAATTAACATGTGATTCGTACTTATGATTCCTGATTCTATGCTATAACTGTTGTGGCTCCTAAATGTGAGATTCAGAGGAAAACTCGCAGCATGTGCAGAAACATGAACAAAATAAAGATACCCTAGTCTTGACTAATTTGTTGATTGCTAGATGACCATGTTTTCCTGGTCGTGGACATAGTTTATGTCAGCATCAATAAATAGCATATTGTTGGTTGAACAATATGGTTGGGAGACCCAGTTCGTTGATATACTAAGAGATTCCTTTACGATGTCTTTTGTCCTTAGTGACATATCACAGCATGGTTATAGTACTTACATGTACTTAAAGCATGAGGTTATTAGGCTTGTACATACACTAAGAGTTGCTTTGGTACTATCAAGTATCACACCGTAAGAGGGTGATCAAAACGGTAGCTAATGGGTAATTCCAAAGGTGTGTATTAATCTTGATGTTTCAAGATGGGAAATTACTCCTCTGTCAAAACATAGATACATCCTGGGCTCACTCGGTATGAAAGGTATCACTATGTTCTACAGACAATACATGATGATAATTCATCCTGGGGATACAGAAATATGAGAACGAGTAAAGGGATACATGCCAGCTAACGAGATCGACAAAGACATAGTGATCAAAGGTTGATTTACATAATGTCGGAATATCTAAACTTGGGTAAAGTTCAGTATCGTGAATAGTGGGAATGATGTACAATAACCAACAGGTTCAACCAAGCAACTTTTGTATAACAGTGGGAGTCAATATGGACGTCCATGGTTCCACTATTTGATTATTGATGAGAAATTTTTCCGAGTCATGTCCACTTGTTATCGAACTTGTAGGGGTCACACGCTTAAGTTAGGTTTGGTTATGTGTGTATACTGGTAGGTCTGGAACAAGAGAGAGAATCACCGAAATGGTCTTTCTGAGTGATCGATATATTTATATATATGAGACAAATTAGATAAGCAGAGACATGAGATGTCCCAAAGTCATAGAAAGAGTTGCTATCACTGTCGGAATTACTCCGAGGTTTTATATATAGAGGGAATACTCGTTCGGAGTTTTATATGCGGGCACTGAATGAGCGGAATTTTCTGTAAAGTGAAAAAAATAATCAGTTTGGGAATTAATCGGACAAACTCCGGAGAAGGGAAAAATGCTGGGATGGAACATATCATGCTCCAACGCTGGAGCCCACCAAAAGGGGCTGCCGAGTGGGCCCTAGGGGCCCACAAGGGCAGCCGCACCACTAGGGGTGGGGGCGCCGGTGGCTAAGGGAAAGGGGGAGTCCCCCTCCCAACCCGAGCCCACATGGGCCTTGGGCCCATGTGGGGAGGCGGCGGCTAGGGCAAGGAGGGGAGGCGCCCCTCCCAAACCCTAGCTCGGCCGAGCCCACCTAGGGGGCGGCGGCGCAAGCGGAGGGCTTGCCCCTCCCCAACCCTTCCCTCCTCCCCTCCCTCCTATATAAACCCTCTCCCCTCCTCCTTTGGAGACACAAAAGTTGGAACTTGATCTACGTGGGTTTTGAGGTGTCCTCTCCCTTTAGACTGAGATCCAATCTCTCTATCTCTCTCCCATGTGTTGGGAACTCCACCTTCATATACACCAGTAGACTCTTAGCGTTGTACAGTAGAGCTCTGCTGAACCGGATCTGACACGTGTGTGAACTCTCATAGGGATCATACGTTTGATCCTTCGCTCGGTTGGATCCAGAAGACTGGACACTGGGAGTCGGCTGCATTCTCACAGCTAGGCCTAGCTGTGAGAATCTTCATCAGGCTGGCCTAGCTATGAGAATCTTCATCAGGCTACATCGACGTCGTCATGAACATCTCTTCCATTTCACGGTGTTGGTAACGAACTACAACTAGATCTTACATTGTTGTTTTGCTTGTATCTTCATAGATAGATCTTGGTTGTTGCGTAGCATGTGGCGAATTCTTTTGTTTTCTGTTGCACAACCCTACAGCTAGCCCAAACAAAGAAACATTAAAAACAATTCAAATGATACAGTAATACTATGATTTTAATCTTAACAAGACGTTGGCACTAGTACATAACATGTTGTCTCTTGCGGTTTAAAACCCTTTTTGTGACGGTTTTACCACTCGTGATACTTGATGGGTCAATGATGGCTGGACCATTAGAGGTGAAGGGATAAGCCGTCTCGATTTATTTCAGCCAACCAAGAGCGTGATGTACTTGGTTAGTTTTTCTGGGATAGACCGTCAGATACTATACTCACCTGAAGCGGCTTATTATTGAAATCTGCTTGTGATAGGGGCCATGATAGCCGATTGAACCATATGAGGCATAGATATCACGGGTGAAAATACACCCTGTATACATCAATGTATACACACAACAATTACAACAGTTGATCAAAAGCTGATCATTTTAATTCACTAAATATCATCATATTTATGTCCACAAGAAATGGAAAATAGACCGCAGATTTGGTTGCAGGTAACGATAACTGAATATGAAATGAAATCACCCTTCACTTATAAGAAATAATTCATATGGATTGCAATCATATGAATCAAACAAAATGCGTTGGGTAGGACATTTTCAGAGGATTAGAATACTCCAAAAAAAAAATCCTTCGAATGAGAGCGGACCTGATTTTATAGGAATGGATCCTAGATGGCTTTTCGTCATTTATAGTATAATTTATAGGATTTTTTTTTCATTCAGTCAGATCTCTTGGAAATAACTATTTATTTTTCTATGGTTCAATGAAACAAATCAAAATCTTGTAGGATTACAATGGACATGACATAGTTTTTTTCTTTCTATTTACGTGTGCGTTTTTAGAATCCTGCGAATAAAGAGGCACCAAGCCAGATGAAATTGTAGATCCATATTTATAAGTCAACATATTATTGGCTCCCTTGCAAACAAAGGCATGAGGGGTTCCAAATTATTGAATTTTTATTTTTATTTGCAGTATGTCAAACATATTAATTCGAGGAAAGCGGACTCTGGCGCCGACTACACTCGATGGGTCCGCCCTCCTGGGCTGGAACCTATGTTGTCTGTACCCTAAAGAGGACATTTGTTCATGGGCTTTGATGGCGCGAAAGAGTACTCATTTGACTTGTTTTTCCATAAGACCTCCAGATCCAATCCGCCAAGCTAGATGCATCGAAAAAGGCAGGCAATAATACCAGCAACCATGTGGCAGGACCAGCCTTCCACATACACAAGTATATCTGAACCACTATTAAAACTTACTAGCTACTCCACAGAAGAAGGAAGGAAATGGGCCATTTAGCTCTGATCAGATGCCATACTAGTGCTTAGCGGTGCCACGGTGGCATGAGCTCAGCTTGCAGATGTTAGATTCAGCTAGTGATGAAGTTAGGAGAGGAACAGTGGCATCGCACAATGTGGCCACTGTTAGACTGTTAGGTGCTGTCCTGGTCGTGCCTTGATTATTATGATAGCATGACTTGCCTAGCCAATAATTATCAGATTTTTTTTTTTGCATGACAGTTTGCATCGTCTTCCTTGGGTGGTAGTAGCACTGTAGACAGGTCCATACTACTGTATAAGCTTGATACTCCAGAAACAAGCAAACGAGCAGGTCGATCGTGCTTTGCACATGTCATATCTGCAGATACATCACCTCAAGAACTTTGCTCTGGTCAGTTTGTTTCTGTACTCCTCCAGAAGTTCAGAGGACCAAGACTTCCAGTCCCTGCCAAAGATTCTGCCGGCCAAATTATGCAGACCCAACAGCGATCTCATCACTGCAGTGAATTCCAAGTGGATTGGTTTCACGAGTCGTTGGTCTGGCTCCAAGATCCAATGGCAAACTCGGTTGACTTGAGATAACTGGATTTTTGTTTACCTTGTATAACTTGAGATCTCAACCACATCCGTGGTTAGTGGAAATTTCCTTGTTTAACCCAAGATCCAAGTGTGTTCGGTGCCACTGCCGGTCTGCCGCGTGGCCTCCATGTTCCAAACAAAGCTTGCGCGTACCAAGGCGTACCGCTTCCTGCTTTCTCTTTCGGCGCCAGGTGCGAGAGCTGAAAATGGGCTAACTGCCATGGAAACCTAGTAAAATGGATGCCGTACGCTTTCATTGTTCCGGCTGGTGAGAAAATTTTGAGAGTACCGACGGTTGCAAGTGCTCGAATCGGTTCGATCCACCGAGAAAAGAAAATTCTAGTAATTGGCACTTTCTGGTGTGGTGTAGTGTGCATATTGGTCAGTGGCGGAGCTACTAGAAATAGTTGGGCAGGCCAGATTAAGTAATTCTTCCGTTCCTAAATATAAGATGTTTTATCTTTTTTAGATTCACTATACCTAGACATGTTTTGCCGTGTACTCATATTACAAAGTATCGCAAAGATGGAATTTCCCATTCATACTCGTCGGGACTGTTATCATCTACTCGAATCTCTTGGACAATTTCTACATACGATGGTATGTCTAGATGGAGTAGTGGTGACATGCCAGCTGGATCGGCAAACCTATCATCCATTGGAGTCTTTTGGCCTCGGAGACGATTGTTACATACAATGTCAATGTGGGTAGTTTAGCTCGTTATGGACAAACTCGGTGATCTCCTGGTTGTTGATTCCGGCCATGAGCAATTTATGCATTTCAAGGTTGCAGCAAGTAATCCGATTACATCGGGTATTTGATTACATTAGGTAATCTATTGCATAATTCGATGATGATACAAATTTATTCATTAACATGATGTTTCAATATTTAAAAACATGGTAACAATAGTTTCAAAGCGATTAAAAGTAATTAAATAATTAATTCTAGCGATGAAATCATGTAATACAAGCATGGTGTGGAGGATATTGGTTCCCGGTAGTCCCCACGACTGAGGAGGACGGGTCACTCGGACCGAGGTGACCTAGTTCGAGGGTTTGGACCGGGGGTTTAGACCGAGACAGGACATTTTAGGAACATGATTGAAGACACACATTTTTTAGGGTTCAACGGACAACTTAGAGACCAAATTTGCCCACATGCTCTAACCCATGCGGACTCATGTGAACAGCTAGCTTTTTTTTTTTGAATAACACCACCCATTTTATTAACTTATCAAAGCACCATTACAATCAGCCCTAAGGCTGTTTTGAAGGAAAACAGGGCTCGCTTCTAGCCGATCCTCTGACACATTATGCAGGCATGCAAACCGTGCACAGGTGTGAGCAGAGTTATTGGAAGAACGACGCACAAACGAAATAGCAAAAGACTGAAAAGCTAGACTAATCTCACCTATTTCTTCTAATAGTGGGGTAATCACCGGACGATTCTTCCTCCTAGTTTCCCACAATCGCACCAGTTCTGAACAATCAGTCTCAACCGTGATCTTACTGAAGTTCTGAGCCTGGGCGAAAACAACTGAGTCTCGCAACGCAAGTGCTTCCGCTGTCAGGGGGTCTTCGATGGGACGATGGCAGGATATGCTTCTGAAGACACCAGCTCAGGTGTCAAGCGGGACGGGCCACGGCTGGCCGCCAGGCTCCGCTGGCGGGCTGCTTTCCACCAGCAGGAGTTCACGGGCCGCTGCAATTAGAGCGGGAGAGAGCGACGGCCCGCATCAGTCCGTCCGAGCCCGCCATGCACAGATTTGCTCGTTTTGTTTTTTTGCTGAGCTAAAAATACAATGTATTTTAGACTGTAATTTTCCAGAATTGTAGTGCATATTATTGGCTACGTCCAGCTATTTCTTTTCGATTTTTTGAAACATTTTCACCGCTTTATGCAAGAAAGACATGGATTAGTGGAGCTAAAAGCTACGGCAAGCAGCCGATGAAAACGATCGATCGATCAATGAGCAGCAATCAACCAAATGATCTGAACCTCTCCTTTTGTCATCATCTATTTGTGCACAGGTTACAGTTTACGGTTTACTGTACTGCGTGCACAGATCTGCAGCATCCAGTTAGGGTGTGTGCGGCAGGTTACAGATTACAGTCGACGCAATGTGAGGGTGCAGACTTGATGGATGCTGGACCTCCGCTTGTCCTTGCCGCCGCCGGAGCTGAGCCTGATGAAGTACTTCTGCGCTTGGCTGGCCACCTGCGTCGGCGTCCTGGTCTGCACGAAGTTGCGCTGAGATGTTCCTCCAGTCCCCTTTGCCGTACTTCTTCAGTCCTAGCAGAAATAACCTGGCCAAAGAACAATGCATGATCTGCTTCAGTAACTCAACTAATGTTGATCATGAGATCCTTGATCTAATAACACTAATAAAGCCTAGAATCATCACACACCAAACTAGTAAGCTTGTCTTAATTCATACTGAACAAAGAAAATTTCAGTTTCAGATTGCAGTTGTTGATGGTTGAACCATTCCAATTCCCAAGATTTTATAAGCTAAGCATAGCCATCTGATGATGCAAAGCCTAGTGAATGATTGTGGATTTAAGGAAATAGAACATTTATCACACTAGTGATGAGCAGAGCAATCGCTCTCACAACTGGAGCTGGAGCCTGGAGCTGAGGTCGTGGTCAGTAGAAACTCACTTGTGCTCCTCCTCGGTCCACGGCACGCCCTTCTTCCGCTCCTGCTCCGGCGTGCGGCCGCCGCCGTGCCGCTTCCCGCCGCCACCGAACCGATACCCATGCCAGAAGTCCCCAGCCACTCCGCCGTCCCGCTGCAGAGTAAAGGCCGCCCCGTCGGCGGGACCGTAGGCGGGGTAGGGCACGAGGCCGGACTCGATCTGGTGCACATCGACCTCGAGGTCCTTGAAGTGGGTAACGACCTCGCCGACCGTCTTCCCCGTGGCGCGCGCCACCCGTTCCCAGTCAGGCGAGCGCAGGTCCAGCCCCGCCAGCGCCCGCTCGAACTCCTTGTTCTCGTGCGCCGTCCACGCCCGCGGCGGCGCCACGGGAGGACGCCTCCCAGTGTTGCAGGTATGTGGCAGTGTGGCAGGTCGTGAGATCTCGCCGCTTCGGCCCGCTAGGATTCACACGGGTGGCCCGCTAGTCATTATGCGGGCTCAATTTGCGGGGCGGCGTCGCGGCGCTGCGGGAGGCCCGCGCCACTTGAAACCTGAACACCAGCTTGTCCCCTCGCAACCCCTCCAGTACCAGCAACTAGGTCCTGGTTATTTATCGCCCCATCAACATTCAACTTGATGGTATCGTCACTTGGTCCATGCCAGGTGCAGTCCGGCCGCCGTCCATGACCTGCTTGCACCTGCGGAAGTTCCAGCTCCACTAGAGTGTTATGAACCGAAGTAGCAGCAACTTTTGGGTCATAACCAGTCTCCCCATGCGCCCATCTGTTTCTAGAAGTCCAGATGGACCACATCACCGTGATCACCTTTGCTCGTTCTTCCTGTGACCACCAGTCTTCACACAGAATATCCGCAGCCCATGTATCTGGGTGCATGTGAGGTAGCTTAATATTGAGAACATCCCGTGCCTCTGTCCAAAACAGTTTTGCATGGGAACATTCTGCCAAAGCATGAAGAAGAGTTTCCGAAGTAGATTTGCATACCGGGCAGGTGCTTTTGTCTTTGAGATGCAGTGCAGCGCCGGAGTGAAACCAGCGGAAGGAAGCATGGGATCTTTCCGATGCGAACCGGGCACTGATGCGCGCCGGAGTGAAACCAGCGGAAGGAAGCAAACCTCTCAAGAATCGGCGAGATATATCGGGAAATTCAAGTTGCGAGGAGCCTGTTTACTCAAACTGCAGTGCAGCGGAACTAGAGTCAGGAGGGAGCAGAACAAAGCAGCATTATGTTAGAATTTCTGAGTCTCCGGAAGTGTAGTTGTTTAAATTTCCCGAGCTTTCATGTGTTTTGTGTAATTGTTCATGAAGAACAAGACCTGTTCCGATCAAATCAAATTGTATGTCCAATCAGTGGCGGAGCCAGGAATTGAGACGAGGGGGGCGAACAGTAAAAAGTGTGCCACCGGCGAAAATTTTTTTTGACAACACATGTAATCCACAATTGTACGGAATGTACAATGTAAACAAATACAAACTGACTAGAAAGAACAAAAAAACTACATAAAAAATACAAACTCGAGTGGCTACTCAGAAGAACAAAGCTGTAAATCTCTTCCCCTTCCTTACCAGGAAGCTTGGGGACGCCTAGCCTCTCGCAGAGCACGTCGTAGAAGTGGTCGCCGTGCGGGCGGGGAGGGGCGGTGGCCGACGGGGGCCGCGCCGTGGGCTGGCCGGGCGGAGCAGGGTGGGGGCGGGGAGGGGCGGTGGCCGGCGGGGGCCGCGCCGTGGGCTGGCCGGGCGGAGCAGGGTGCGGGCGGGCGGATGGTGGCGGCGCGCCGAGGGTTCCAGAGGAGAGAGGAGGATACGAGGCAGGGATGAGGACTGAGGAGGGATCGATGGTCGGGTCGCTCGGATCGCTCGGGTTCGAACGAGGTTTCCACGCTGCGTAAAAAAAAAAAAATCACGCGATGCGAGCCGGGTCGATGGACCATCCTCGACCCCCTTGTGGCGCCGCCACTGTGTCCAATCAATTGTGTAGCTATTCAAGTCAAATTCAATTTATATTTATTTTGTAACAAATTGGACCTCAAGTAAAATAAAAATAATATTACTCTACATATGTATTGCATCAATTGTTGAAAAAACTAGTCATATTTCAGATGCTATGCCGTAGCAAAAAAATTGTACAGGTACAGCAAGGCAAGATATACAATTTGACATTATGAGTCAACATGACCATGTTGAGTATCCCTAGAGGAAAACTTTGATACCAGGAAACTGGCAGTTTAAACACTGTATTCTAATACAAAAACAACAAATACAATTCACACTAGCTTCCGCCAAGCAATGCCACGTCCAAGACCTTTAGCAGGTGAACGATTCTGAAGGAATAACGATCCTCAATTTCCACGTCACTTGATAAGAGGCTCCATAGCTTCAAAGAATAGAGGCACACTTTGCGCCAGGAACACCAACTGCAGCAGTAAGCTCTATCAGGAACGGAATTCCACGGGAATCTTCGCGGACAAATACAGCACATCCATGTTTGCATTTTTCCTCATGGCGATAAAGAAAACATTTGATGCTGCAAGGTGCTCAATGGTAGCATCTATGCTGCTGGTGACATAGTTGGGGTATTTTTTTGAAAATTCATTGTCATCAGGCAAGGATTTCCAGGCCTGCAATCAGGTAAAACCACTTTAGACTACAGGTAAACAAAGATAAAAAAAAATAGAGACGGAACGAGTACTAGCCACGGCAGTTCTCAAAGTTTCCAATGAACTCCTGGAGCCAACAGTCCAAAACCAAACGGCAAGTGAATCAAATCAACTACTACAGCAAAAACAAGAAGATTCAGATGTCATACTAGTGCTTAGCGGTGCCACGGTGGCATGAGCTCCGCTTGCATATATTGGATTCAGCCGCCAGGGGCTGGTCTGGCAAAACCACCCTCTCGGCCATGTTATGCACGTCGTTTGGTAACTCGCATAGCATAATTTTGCACCGGCCAAAAACATGGACTCTGTTGTTTGGATACATGCTTTGCATGTTCTAATGCAACCAGGGGCGAAGCCAGGCACCAGGCCACCCTGGCCATGACCCAGGCGTGAAGCCTAAATCCTTTGAGCACTGTTCATGACTGTAGCAATTTACGGCTATTTGACACTGTTTTGACAGGTTTTGCCTGGGGTGTGACTCGATTCTGGCTCCGCCACTGAATGCAACTATGCCTATGTTTGGTTGGCTGCATAACAGCCGCTACGGTAACCTCTTATCCGTTGAGGTGAGGTTACCAGGACTAGCATAGAAGCACAAGTATGAACTATTTATAAGTTCAGCACGATCATCAGTACAATAATCGACATAGCATAGAAGCATACAAGTTAATAAAGAGAGTGCGAACATATTATGCTAGTCCACATAGCACAGAAGCATAGCAGTGCCTAAAAAAGTACCATAAACAAAAAGACCAGTGCAAATATAGTCTCATAATCTACTATATTAGTGCACCTCCTTCTTTCTGCAGTTCTCTGGGTGCTGAGGGCACTGGTTCACCATCTCACAGCCAGATTTGTTGAAGATGATCACTTTGTACTCGCTTGTAGTGATCTTCTTGAACACGAGAAGGATCTCACAGAAAGATTTGTTAAAGATGATCACTGTGTACTCGCTTGTAGTGATCTTCTTGAACACGAGAAGGAAAATAGTATTCAGCTTATGCACAAGGGCGACCACCACCTTGTAGAAGTGGTTAGGAGACACCCGTTCTTTGATCCAGCCAACATTGGACTTCCTTTTCTTGGAGTTCTGCCCGCCAATCTCTTAAAAAAGTCAGAAGTAAAGGCATGTTTAGCAATGCCTCACACGGAAAAAATGAGACCAAAAACCAAGGGGTAATGTGTCATACTAACAAGCACACACATGTTTATCAGAGAAGTGATTCCACACTACCAAGAGCACTATGCACAACAGAACGTGCTCATACATTGCACAAGATAGTATGTAATGACTCCTTGCAATGATATGGTGCCACAATTTAATCAACAACTTAAAAGTGGTCATGCACATTCAAAACAACAAGTAATCATGCTCATTGGTCTCAGTTTAACATAGACACACAACAAGCAAAGCCAACTTTGCACCACCAGACTAGCCAACAAAAGCAAAAAAGAAAACACATCTACTTGTGGCTCGTTCTTACTTTTGTTAGCAGTCCGCTTGAGACAAAACTAGGTATCAGCTCCATGACACATGTGTCAAAGAATTCATCATTGACCAAATTAGATCATAATTTGCCTCGTAATAACAAGCACGGAAAGTATGCAAAGAGATGATTCTACAGTACCAAGAGCTATGCCGAGAAATATGCTTGTACATTACACAAGGTAAAGTAGGATCACTCCTTATACTTATGTTGTGCCATATTTTAGTCATCGGCTTGGTGCAATCAGAGTTAATGCAAATCACACAACACTCAAGAGATGACATGAATAAATGGGCTTCAGACTTGCATTTCACACAGTATAATGTAGGAAGAGATGATACTACTGAACCAATAACACAACATAAGCAATGTGTTGTACGTTGCACAAGGTACAGTAGGATTACCCCTTCCACAAAGGGCGCGTTTGGTAGCCATAGTTTCATCATAGGCCTAAAAAAACATGCAAAACACGGTATAAATATTGCAAATCAGACAACACTCAAAAGATGATCCTGTAGTACCTGCAATCATGCACAAATAATTTCATGTGTGCACATCAACTGATACTAACGGACACCCCTTGAATGCAAAGATGTTCATAGAAGCCTAATAATACATTTGCTAACAGTGGGCAAAGGGATTATTCACAAGAACCAAGTAGTTATACAAGCATTGTCCTTGTATAAACTACCCGGTTCTATTGAGAATTCGCTTGCATTCAACTTGGCACAGTTCAATCATTGGCATATAATGAAGAGCACATACAAAAATGATTGGCCTCAACAAATCAAACCACATGAATTTAGTAGACCTGGAGCAACTAATATCAAAGAGAGTGCACAACAACTTTGTACATACAACTTCGGTACAGTTTCCCCAGCCCTACGAGAGGTGCTAAATTGTTCATCACTGGCCGCAAATAAAACCCCTAAGCCCAACACCAAATTCACAGATCAAAGCCCCAATCGCACAGAAACACACAAATATGTTTGTTTTAATCGTAACCGAACGAATCGTAGTACAAATAGATGATTTTGTTACCTGCATAACCCCAGTAAAAAGCCCCTTCACCAGAGCGATGAACATGACCGAAAGATCGAACCTTTCACGCGCATTGAACCCTAGATGTACCGTGCATGTCATGCTAAGCAGAGAAATTGCCATTGATCTACAGATCTACGTGGCATACGAGGCATAAGAGGGTTAGAGATGATCTTACCGCCATTGACGAAGCCCTCGAGGAAGACGGGATGACGCGGTGCTCGGGACGTGCCGATGAAGCTCCTGCCTACCGAAGGAGGGAGAGATGGCCGGCCTTCTTCTCCCGTTGAAGATGCTCGCGGCGGTGCATTGGATGTGCCGACGGAAGGGAACCCGCCGACGGAGAGAGAGAATAGGAGAGGAGCGAGTTGTGAGTGGAAATGAAGAGGGAGAGTGAGCGGCGAGGGAATAAATTTCGCGTGTTTCCGAAGGGACGCGGCATCTCCCGCATGCCACCCTTGTGCTCCACCAGACCTGGTTCCACGATACTACAGATTCGGCCGTTATCACCGAGCCTGATTTTTTACCTCCTTTTGCAGCTGGAGGGCCTGACCCGTAAGCTCGCACAAGCATCCAAAAACCAGACTTTTGCATCTGGCCTGGTCTGGGGTAATGCGACCTAACAAACGCGCCCTTGCTAACACAAGTATCATTGTCTCGGATATATCTTATTGTTCGCTTCTAGAGATTGGGAAGCCTTACTCTATTATGTGTTGACCTCGTAGTGTGGAGTTATTAATGAAGTCAATCAAAACCTTGTTATTTCAAACACATTTATATTTTTCAGCTTATTGTTCATGTACATTTGACAGTAACTTGTTTTTCAAGCGTGGTCGGTACTTGCCGGCATTAGAAGATATTCAGTTACTACCTTTGATGAACTATTATGAACTGATTGTTTAAGCACAAAAACACAATTGACAACTAGAACAGCTGATTTGCGTTATCAGTTCGATATGAACTGGCCTTTGCAATGTGACAAATGCTGCATAATTGCTCAATACTTTATGACCGTAAGAAAGCAGTCTTCCATCTTATCAATCAGAGCTATCCCCTTTTTCGAAAAGTCAATCAGAAATAGCTGCTAATAGTAGCATAGTAGTGGGCAGCTGTTATAAGAGAAGCTGAGAAGGTAAACTGTTATGCGGTTAATATGAATTGCCCAATTTCGTGGGAGGCTCTGTCATTCAGTTGTAATAAAATATCTCAAAAAAATTCAGCCATGCTCATTCGTCGTTCTAAGATTGATAGGCTACTCAAAGGGGGTATGACACTGCCGGTCAACCAATTCAGAGATGATTCAAAGTTTTTTTTTGACAATTAAAGTATTTCAAATTTATAACAGAGTGTTCTTTCCCTTCCAAGAAACAGAACATGGCAATGAAGAATGTTATCATTAGACAAAGTATAAAAGAACGAGCTTTAATGCGGTTAGTAAATGTGCTAAATTAGTCTGACGCCTCTAAGGTTCTTAAGAAATTGAAGCATCCAGTATTTTCTCCGCGTCGCAAATCAGAGCATTCTTGGCTAATTCACCACGGCAAAAGTTCCAAACACACAAAATTTAAGAAAGTAAAAGGGTTATCTTTCTTGTCAACTCAGTGACTCACACAGTCCAAGGTTCTCCATATAACTTGAAAGTTGGAACCCAGTTTAGTTACATACATACACAAATACCCATGTTCACCTCCACTCGATTGTAAAAGAGCGAGGTGGAGATTAAAAGAAGAGAGGGAGGGATATCCTTAAGCATGTAAAATCATCCATCAACCTTTTACCACACTTACTGATACAGAAAAACACAAAATACTTACTACGAGTACAATCCAAAGAAGCCACTCGATCCAGCAGCCTAACAATCAACCAATTACCTAGCTAGGGATCCTCCTAATCCCTGCACATGGTGATGCTCTCGCAGCCCCTGGTGTAGGGGTTGGCGGTCTTGCTGATCCTGCAGTTGTAGTAGGGCACCCCGGGCCTTGAGCACGGCACTGCGTCTCCCCTCAGCGCGTCGTAGCTGATGTACCCCCGGTTGCCGGTGGTCGCCAGCAGCATCCGGTGAGCCTCCGAGTCCATCTGCACCTCCGCCCCCATGTCCAGGTTGATGCCACGGCCTCCTATCCCATGGAGGAGGAAGAGCAGCAGCACGAGTGATGCTGCCCGTGGAGGCATTGTCGGCAAAGACTGAGATCTCTCACGCGGCCTCTCTCTTTCCTCTCGCTCTGGATCTTTGCGGGAGGGGATGGCTGTGATGTGGAGCCATGGAGGTGGCCTTAAATGCAGTGCCAGTGCAGACAGTTGTGGCACCCGCACCTGTGTCCTGTGGGAACGGAGGGAGGAAATATCAAAGGAGGAATCGATGAGGTTTACCAGCTTCTGCGTTCACGTTTCTTTTTCTTCTTTTACCATAGGTTCTGACTTTGGACGCGTTCTACACAGAGTCAGGGCCGCCAGCTACATACACAATGAGGGGAACTTATGCTAGAACAGATGCAAACACATTTTTGGTTCTAGAACATAGTTCATGCTAGGAGGAGAAAAAAAGAGTATATATTAATAGTCTCATATATCTCATAGAACATGTCAAGGCTTGTGATTTACATGGTGTTGGACTTGGACATAAGGCAGAAAATGTCAAGATGGTTATGATTAGAAGACCAATGTTGACGGAAGCGGAGTTTTGCATGCAATGAAAGAAAACATTGCTTCATGCTTCTGTGCGGGCTTGGCTGCATGACGATGTTCCTGTCCGAAACGCGCATGTGAATGTGAGTCTAGTGGTTGGTTCTTGGAGCGGCCTCCATGGACATCACTCGGTGACTTCGGTTTGGTGGTGTTTTTTGAGTGTCATTTCTGGATATTCAGAGTGAAAACACTAGGTCTGAACTTTATTGGTTATACCTTGAAGGCATTGTTTGAAGAGTTCAGATTTTCTCCCAGATGAAAACATACAATTTTTTATTGGACGACGACGGCGCTTGCATTATTTGCTTGTTGGAGGCGTCGCTTTTGAAGAATCTCTTCTATAGTCGTGAATGTTGTATTGCGACCGACTGCTTTGAATGATTGAATAGTGATCACTATGGTGGGTTAGTTTTTCTCTTTCCCTTCTACGTGTAATTGATATTTCTTTTACAATAATATATTCCCTTTGTTAAAAAAACATCTCATAGATATATGGGACACGAGAGCCCAACACTATAGGGGAGACGGAGGATAGGTTTCGGATTGTTGTTATTTTCCTACCTATTCCCGGGTTGGGGAGCATATTGGAGATCAGTCACGTGGAGACATCGGAATGAATAATTGAAAAATGAGGCCGTTGCTAGTTGCTGCTCCACTGAAGAGTGTCGTCCTTTTGCATCACGAGTCATTGGCACGGATGTGTCACGACAAGGGTAAGTTGTCTGCTACGTTGCCAGTAACGATGCTTGGTGAAATCTGGGCCTGCACTCCAAAGTCTCCAATACGTCAGGCATCCAACACTGTGCTCCCGAATGATGCAAGCTGTCGTACTTATGCTGTTCAGTCTTTAACACACCATGGTCTTGCAAGTGATGCAAATACTTGGAAAAATGTTAAGAATCACTTAAAATTGTATGACAAAATAAGTCTAATATATCGCCATACAGAAAGAACATGAGGTCCTTTGGCACATACACACCATTTGTCTTCTCTACACATTTGGACAAAAATTTGCAGCTACAAATTCATTCTATAATGTGCAAGCATGAAAAAATTCGAACCTTTACAAGTGTGTTTCTATCATATTAAACATATGTGGATTCACAAGACCTCATTGAGAAACAAACGCAACAGCAAAAGCTAATAAGCATTCATTGTAAAATGTGCATCTATGAAATTTTGAACCTTTACAAGTGTGTTTCTATCATAAAATATATGTGGATTCACAATACCTCATAGAGAACCAAACGCAGCAACAAAAGCTAAATTCCTAAATATATACAAGGCTTCAGGAAGCTTCTGCAAACTCTTCTTTCAGCTTGCTTCTTATCTACAGGACTTCAGGAATCTTCTGGAAATCATATTTTCAGCTATCCTGCAACTTGAATATCTCATCGACGTAATCTTCAATATCCCAAAGGAAAGAACCAAATGCAATGGCTTCAAGCAGCAATCTTTTTAGGGATGCCGGATCAAGTATTACGGCCTCGTCAATCTCTGTGGAACCTCCGAAAAGTGCCTGGCTGTGCTTCTCAATGAGATTAGAAGCTTCGCTTGACCGCACCTTCGCACATAACTCCAAGGTCTTTGGATCAAACCCCATTATGTAACTCTTCAAGTCATGAAGAGCAACAATAGAACTTCGTTTCAAAGAAGACAGCATTTGGACAGAACCGCAAAAGGTCTCTTTCTGTTCTTGTTTCTGGGTAGTTGCAAGTTGCGCATCATGAAGCTGAAATGGTTGTAAAAATTCTTGTGGCCGAGCAAGAGTCAGATCCAAACTATGCCTTAAAGTGACAGACTTGAGGAAATATCCATACATTATTGAGGCAGAATAGATCCTACCCAATTGCAGTCTTTTGACCCGAAGTGTTGAACGATTAATCTTGGGGCCATTCTTGTGCACCCATCTGATAATGTTGGTCAAGTGCTCCCTAATTAGACCTAACACCTCAGGTCCATGAATGGATTCAAGATCTTCCTCCCTTGGTGGCCATATATGTAATCTTCTATTACTGATGAGTTTTGATAGATTCGGAACCATTGGAACTTCAATCTTGAAATACTTATGAACAATCAACAAGTACATGACATCCTCAATAGCAGTCCTGCACTCCTGCTCCTTCATTTCGGCAATCCTCCTATTTGTTATGGTTCCCAACAATATACTTAATTATCCAGATACAAATATAACACCGAAAGTCAAAAGAACAGAAGAAAGTTACAGGTTTGAACATGTTTGTCATGTCAGGAATGGACTCAGTTAAATCTGAACTATGTAGCGCATGAATACATATAGCAAATGTGGCATGAAATAATATCCCTCAATCAATAGATATACTAGTTTACAATGGAACACAGACCCATATCTTGTTTGCGCTAAAAATATTAGACAGCAGCATTAGCAACGTGTAAACTCTGGTGATACCCTTTCCTGTTCCGGATTTCAGCCTCACTTGCAAAATAAAACACTTGCATGTTTTATATTGCTTTATATCAACCTGAATTCTATCGATTATTTAATTTCTCTGAGCATTCCCTAATATAACAAAACTCACAAAACAAGTAGGTTATAACTAAAGATGATTTATCAAATTTGGTTGTACTTCATGTCTCCTCAGTACTACAAACTAGGTGCCGAACTTATGGTGTTTGCCACTCTTCTACAAGACAGCATCACGTTCTACTTTTATAATGTCAAAAAGACACATGGAAAAGAAAAACTGAAAGCAGCACGTTGAACTCTTCCAAGGCTGGGAGCCTGCAACTAAATATGTCCAAAATGGACAGGCAGATATTACTAACCTGTGAAGACAGTCCTCGGAAGAACCGATACTATGTTCCCAGCGGGTCTGGGTGTCTTTCCTTTCAATAGACATTTGTTGAAGTTGCTTTGCTGCAGCAGCTAGAAAAATGTGAGGCCGGCTCTTCAACAAGCCACACAAGAAGCTCCCCTCCCATGTTTGGGGTTCAAGTGGCGCATCAACGCTATCAAAGTCAGAGTCATCAAGTTTTGCACCAGTAATTGTAGTAGATAGCCTTTTGGTAGTGCATTTGGATTTCCGATTCAACATATATCCCTGCATTTCAAAGTTGATAAGGATGTGATCACAACTACTGCACATCTATAATTAAATGACAAGTTTAAAAATAATGTAGAAGAGATGAATCAATTTAAAGTCAATCGAAGAACAAAGTCTGGTTTGATGCCCAAAATTTTCTTGGCAAACCAAGGAAATTTGGCCTCGAACTGGATTGGGACAATGCCACATAGGATTGTTGCCAAAATTTGGCAATGCAAAATCAGAAAATCATGCCAAAGTTTTGTTGCTAGAGAACCAATCACTAAACTAAGGTGCCTTCCAAATTTCTGGTCTGGCAATTTGCAACAAACAAATCACCACATTCAACAACAATTAAGCATTTTTTGGCATTACCAACATGGGGCATCAACCCAATCAAGCCCTAAAACTTCATGTATAGCTGTGAGCTTGAGAGTGGAGAACTTAATAATTTGAGTAGATTTATTAAAACTACATGTTTAGGGTTTCACTATCACAAAACTAGAGATAAGACCAATTTCACGGAATTGCAGACTCAGTGAGCAACTGTTCCACAAAACTACAGACCTAGACCAGTTTAGCACAATTCCATATTTAGCGAACAATTTGATAACAAAGCTACATGTTTGTGATGCACTGCCACTAAACCCAGGCTTACATGACATTCTCATAACATCTGCAATATGAAGTTTTGTTACATGTCTGATCACTAGATATGCTGCACTGATACTGGTTCTTGCATGTGTAGGTATGAAAGAGACTGAATACTCAAAAGGCAGGAATGATCTGTGTGATATTTTATATAGAAACTTAATTTACTCTAATATCTGAAAATACATTTTAACAATAATGTAAACATAAAATTCAAAAAAATAATGTAAACATTGATGAATATGAGATGTTAATACTTAATAGTCCTTGTTGACTTAAAACTAATGTACTTGTTTGCTGGACCAAAGGTCAGTTGAACAGTTAACTTAAGCAAGTAATTTTCAATTTATTTTCATACATTTAGTGGATACCGGAATATGTATATTGCATGCATGAGTTACGGAAATATGCATATCTTCACAAAAGCTGTCAGTAGGATTTCGAGTACCCAGTTATTTGAGTATCTGCTAGAGATGCTCTTAGCAGAGAAAAGGAATACTAGTTCACTAGTTGGCACTACTACGTGACCAAATCTAATAGTGACAGTTATATGCATATCTTACAGTTTAGGTGGAGAGTTCCTATTCAATTGAAATGTCCTACTTCAGCAGTAAAAAAACGATGTACTGGTGTATTGTCATATCTGAACCAATCGCCAAGAACCCAGCGAATTGCCAAGTCTAACAAGGTTAAACAAACAAATTCCTTCCAAACATTAGGAAAAGGAAACAACTGCGAGATAGCTCTACGCAATTCAATTCAGATCATCCCTCCGTCTACCTGGTTAAATCAAAATCCAAAAAACTTTTCAGGCCCAAGAACACACCCACCCAAACAACTCACGAAAAGCACAAGATCATCCTATAACACGGGAAAAAGCATCAGCTCCTCCTAATTCCATCAGACTCGTCGAGACCCCACAAAAATTAGGAGGATAAAAACGAATAGGGGGTTGAGTAACCTGCTGCAAGCACGGGGAGGAGAGGTACGAGGGCCGGCAGGAGCCGCGGCGGACGGCGACCGATCGGAGGTCACCGATGGCGGCACGGGGGGCAGGGTGGAGGGCCGCCATGCTGGGGACGGGGCTGGGAGGAGGCGAGCAGGTGGTGGTGAAGTCGCAGATGAGGATAACGCCCGGTGGTGCAGTCAGCGGAGCGTAGTGGGCCCCTGCTGGCGGCATGCGTCAAGCTGCGAGCGGCTCGCAGTGCTTCTCACTTCTCGGTATATTTTTTACTAAATGGCCCTTTTCTTAACTTACGCTAATTGTGACCCTTCGAATAACTTTCAAACAAATATGGCCCCTCCGCATAAAACGTCATAGACTTAGGTGTTCTGAAAATATCAGAGGCTCTCGAAATCTCAGAAAAAGGCAAATACTTAGGCGTATCCCGAGCTAGAAAAACGCGAAAATTTCTAAGTCATTTGCGAAAAGTTATTTGATGTGGCGTTTTCAGACTCAGAGCTTCTGGAAATCTCAGAACGTCCAGATGACGTTCTGAGATTTCCAGAAGCTCTGAGTCTAACAACGTCACACCAGATGACGTTCTGAGATTTCCAGAGGCTCTGAGTCTAAAAACGCCACATCGAATGACTTTTCTCAAATGATTTAGAAATTTTCGCGTTTTTCTAGCTCAGGATACGCCTAAGTATATGACGTTTTCTGAGATTTCAGGAGCCTCTGATATTTTCAGAACGCCTTAAACTATGCCGTTTTAGGGAAGGGCCATATGTGGCTGAAAGTTATTCGAAGGGTCACAGTTAGCGATAAGTTAAGAAAAGGGCGATTTAGTAAAAATATACCACCTCACGCCGGGCAACTCCATCCAATTTGCCTCAACTTGTCCGCAAAAATAACCCAAAGAATTCTAAATCGTCAACATCATCCTTCCCAATGAATAAAATTGCACATATCATCGACCAAAGTTACACAAAACAAAGAATGAAAATATGTTTCGCAGTCGACTCTATCATTGGGGATAATATGTTGCAGTTAGCCTACTTAGTCTAGCTTTTATGAAATATTTGAACATTTCTATACCACTATATAGTACAGCAGTTTTTGAATTTTGGATTTACCCACTATTTTTACAGTGTTCCTACTTCGACTGAGAAGTTGTGGCCATTGGGATCAGACGGTGAAAACAAGAGCGAATCCCTACAATTTTGGCCGTTCATTTATTCCATCGGACAGCTGACGTTGCACAGAGCAAGTGGCCCCATCCTTGCATACTGACACACCGAAGAAACTGGAAACTTTTAGATGCAGAATCACAAGGGAGGCTATATAGCACGACGTGCGAACTGGGTCTGTGTGGGTCTGCTGGGTCGTACACCCTACCCCTATGAGCACCTCCGAAAGACTGAGTCGGCGATCGGGTCTTGAGATTGACGAAGTCACCATAGGCGCCTCGCTGTCGACGGGAACGTCGCCTCCCACTGAAGAATAATCCGCCTAAATTAGAAATACCAATGTCAAGTCTGGGATTTGAACTCTGATGGGCTAGGGATACAAACCACCCTGCTAACCATCCTACCAGAGGCATGTTCTCGGGTTCCATCGTGCTTGCTGCCTTTACACTAGCGCATAGCTAATAACTGAAATAAATAAAAGAGATTAATTCTTTGGATCGGTGAGCTGAGAAGCATTGAAACACAACCCGCTGGATACACACGTAGAGACGGTAGAGTTGGTTAGGTACCATTTGGACTATGCACACCGTAGTACGGTTTACACTGAATATCTTTCCTTTTTTTTGGGAAAGGGGAGGCAAAATCTCTGCCCCAATCAATTAATTAAGAGAAGAGTTTGGTACAAAGTTCATTACATGTGTGGAAGAACACACTGAATATCTTTTTTTTCCTGAAACGAAGGCAAAAGTTTTGCCTTATGTATTAATTAAGAAGAAGATGCCTGGTTAATTAATGAAAAACCGGGCTAAAACCGCAAACAGGGCCAAGCCCACACAACCAACAACATCACGGGGCCACGCCCACTCTCATCGACGACACGACCAACGTTGAGAGTAACCTCATCGCCTAGACGACACAAGGTCAAACACTCTCACCACTGATGAACTCTCGAAGCCGCCGCTCCGACTTGCCGCTGCTCCACCACGTCCTTCGCGGTCAACCAAGACAACCACCTTTCGGGGCCGCCACCCCGACATGCCGCTGCTCGCTCTCGAGCTGCAACGCCGCACGAACCGACAACCCATAGCCCAAGCTACTCAGGGCAACTGGCCGCAGACCACGGCCGTCACACCAACTCCTCATCCGGGGCCGCCGCCCCGACATAAACTCCGACCGCCCCCTCTAGGGCGCGTCGACCGAGCCGACAAAACCGCCGCACTGGCGGCACAACATTGCCACCCAAGCATGGCGAGTCACGGCCTTACCTCATAGGGCCAACACCCACTATGGATTCCAAGGCCGCTGTCGTGGGTTTGTCACGTCAGATGTCATGGATGACTTCGTAGGTGTGGGATTTGCGCGAGTCAATCGTCTCCGAGCTTGGGATCGCAGGAACAAGGACGAACACAGATTTACCCAGGTTCGGCCCCTCAATGTGAGGTAAAGACCTACTTCCTGCCTACCCTAGCTTGGTATTGATATGATATATGTGGTGTTACAATGGTGGCGATCCGATCTGGGAACTCGCCGTAAGAGCTAGGGTTTAGGGCTTGATAGCTTGACCCTGTCTAAGTCCTGCGAGTCCTCTTTATATACACAGAGGCTCGCTAGGTTACAAAGGAAACTTCCTCCACAAGGAATACATCGACAGGAACCTACTTGGAGACTAACTCCTCCTCACGTCTTCCAGGATATGTCTTCTAGATCTTCTCCTTGTGGCGGTGCGATATTGGGCTTGCTTTCATGCAGGCCTTTATTGTGCGAGTAAGATGAGTCGCACTTTACCAAATATGGGCCGCGGGTTAATCTACAAAGTATTCCCCCGACATTAGCCCCCAAGTTCAGCTTGGACTTCGGATGAAGGCTTCTTTGTCTTATTGAACCATTGAACCGCTCACATGAATGTCCCAGCTGAACTCCAATTTTTGTATCGCCATTTGCGACTTATAACCTTCTTAGCGGCTCAAGGGCGCGACTCATCTGGTCGTGCCTGTTGGTTTTCAGATCTGAGCGTCTTCTGCGCCTGGGCTTTTTATGTTGGCCCATCGGCCTCCCTGGCGTTCTACTTCAATTACGCCGCCGCTACTCTTCTCCGCCGCCTTTGGTTCCGCTTCTTGCGCTTGCAATCTTCTGGCGGAAATCCCCTTGATTGAAAGAGATGTCTCGCCGTAGCTGCAACTGGGAAGGCTCGTGGATTGATGAGGTATTTTTGGAGTCTCTAGCTGCTCGCGGCCTTCTTCCTCCGAGGGATCAATGCGAATGGCGCGCTGCTGGCGAGGAGATAATTCCCGATCCACAGCCAGGAGAAGTGGTGATTTTTGCGGAACACGTCGAGCGCGGATTCAAGCCTCCTGGTTCTCTTTTCTTTCGCTCCCTGATGCAGCGGCTGGGTCTTCGCCTTCATGACATCGGTCCCAACTCAATATTGCAAGTGAGTAACTTCCACGTCCTTTGCGAAGATTACTTAGGCATCCTCCTTCAATAGACTTCTGGCTCGCTCTCTTTAGCTGCAATAGTCAAAAAGAAGCAATAGATGCATCTTTCCTCCAATGCGGCGCCATATCTTTCCAACGCCGTAAGGGTAGTATTTTCCCAAAGCTAGCCCTTGCCAAAAAAGTTAAGGACTGGCAAAGAACTTTCTTTTACTGCAAAGATACTTCTCCTGAGAGCGAGATTCATCTCCCCCCTTGGTCTCCACTTCCTTTCGAGCTACCTCTGCTTTGTCTTCCAAGCCCGATCCTTCTTCGTTGGCCTCCATCGAGATTCTTTTAGACAAGGTGAGGGCGCTGACGCTCCATGGTCTTACCGGATTGGATCTTATATCTTGCTGGACCAAATGGCGAATTCAGCCCGTGAGTCGCCGTCTGCGACTTATGGTGGACTTCACCTGCCATGCTGATGACGTTGATCGCACTTGCCCAGAAGATTGGGACAAAGGGGAGTGGATAAACTTCATTCGCCGAGTGACGAACGAGGACATTGACTCGTATGATAACGTCGGTCTTGCTCCCTTCTGGGCTGAACACAAGCCTTTTGTGGTAATTATTCTTGTAACTTTTTCCCTCTAGGATTCCTTCTTCAAAGTTGACTATTTCTGATGTTGATTCTTTTCAGATCGATCCTTACTTTTGGACTCTCCCATCCGAAGAGGAGACCGGCTCAGGCCAAGAAACCACTGTCAAGTTACCAGAAGAAGTCGCTGATCCTGGCGAGGAAATGATCGCACATGGCACTGTTTCCGAGCCTGGTGGTAGCACATCTGAAGAGGAGCAACAAATGGCCAATGCTCTCTTGTCCACGGCTCCAGGCACATCTTTTCTGGCGCTTCCTGAAGTACCTCGCAGGTCCTCTAAGCGCCTTCTCTCTGAGAGCTCAGAAGATCCCTCGCAACCTGAGAAACGTCGCAAGGCCTTGGCGTTGCTTGTGGATATCAAAGCTGCCAAATCTTTAAAACTTGCTAAGCCTGGCAGCGCTGTACTTCCCTCCGAGCCTGTGATGAAGAATTGTCCCTCGACAAGCTCGGGTATTTCCTTGTGACATTCTTTTCTTTGTATTCATGTGTCTTCATGAAGGGTTGTTTATTCACTGTTGTTTTTTCTATCCCGCAGGCTCAGACCTGCAAGATTTGTCTTCTCCTTCTTCTGGTTGCCTGATGAAGAGCGTCCGTATTGCTTCTGGGTAAGATTTGCTTTCCTTCTATAACTGTTGTGCTGCCATTTTGGTCTATAACCATCAATATCTTGCAGGGCCATGGTTGGAGGAGATACAAAGTCTACCTCCTCCACTGATCTTTCTCAGCCAACCACGAGTGAAGGTGATGTTGCTGGTGAGGACATGGGAACTAGCGATGGCGCGACTTATCTGAAGCCTTCTTTAGAAGAGGGTATTGCCGATGCGGCTCCTGCCGTGGTTCCAGTCGCAGCGCCATCTGCGACTCCTAATGTTGATGGATGAGCCTTCAAGTTGGAGCTCCTATTTCTGAAGCGGCTGACCTCCCCAGCGCTAGTAGTTCCAAATCAATTGCAGATGCCATAATCGATGCTGGAGATAAGCACGCTGCTTTATTGCGCGACCTGGTTGGGCAATTATCTTCAAGTCGCCTGGTACGCATACTGTAGCCCCCAAGGATCAAGACCTTGTGTCAGTTCGCAGGGTGTTGATTCTTTCTTTTTTCCAAGCTTTGAGCCCCCAAGTACCTTTCAAAATTGCTTATGTTCCGTTTACTCGCAGCCTGAGCTTTCTTCGCTTGCTGCTTCTGACGCAATGAAAGCCAAGGGCATTTCCTTAGATAAACCAGAAGTGACGCGATCTGCCTTGGGACATCATAGCGATATCATTAAGAACCAAGCGCAAGAAATACAAATACTCAAAGATCAACTTGACTCCTGTGAAGAGCAATTTAAGGAGCTCGAAGCAGACTCCAAGCAGCGACTAATGGAGAAGGATGAATTGATAAAATCCTTGCGAGAGGGGCTGAATCTCAAATCTGAGCTGCTTGATCGGCTGAAAGGAGACCATGTGAGGGAGCTCGCCGCGCGAGATGAGAAATATAACTCGCTGCTCAAGGCTTTTGAGGGTTTTGGATCTGCTGTTAAATCAGCCATTCTGCAACTCGCTGGTACATCCCTAATCCTTTGTCTCTTGATCATTTATATCTGAGTGACCATCATGAGCTGCTGATCTGAATAATATCTTGTTTTTTGTTGCAGGGCCTGGCGCTCCTGTGTATCGCTCCAATTTGAAGGATCAACTGGAATATCTTCAAGATTTTAGCCTGCGCCTTCTTAAAGTAACCAAAGAGGTTATGACAAAAATCTCCCCTGCGACTGATGCTCCAGATTCATGTGAGTTTTGGCTGAATAGGCTACTTAAGGCTCCTCACTATGTCTCTGATTGGAAGGGGTCTTCTGCTCGCTCCGGAGCTGCTCATGTGTTGACATTACTCCGGGCATATTATCCAGAGATAGAGGTAGGCAAGATTGCTCTTCATGACCGGGCGAAGCGCGCGGATGGTACTGAGCTTCCCATGACTGAATACTTCGACATCTGGAAGGGTATGTGTGGATACGCCACATTGCTTGTTAAGAATTTAGACTTGGGCTCTTATCTGGGAAAGTTCAACCCTGATGGTAGCAAAGCTACGAAGGAGAAATCCACTGGGGCTGAATCATCCCGAGCTTCCGATCCATCCTCAGGACCTGGTGGTACTTCCACTTCATCTGGTGGTGCCTTGGCTATAAGGACACCTGCTGCCCCAGCCTCGAGGCAAGCCGCGAAGGCTTCTGTTCCTGCGACTCGAAAGCAGAAATAAACATTCAATAGTAATGTGCGACTCGTCAATAGTGACTTGCCCGTTAGTATGTAAAAAATTTGTGTACTATAAGCAGTACTTTTGTGACCTATAAGCAGGTTCTTTTATGATACTTCCATTAAGTAGACGCTCGCGCGGCTCAGTATTTCCTAGGAACATGTGTGTTCAGGGTCGAGAGCGGCCATGATAGGCAATCAAGCTCGATTGACGCCACACCCCAGTACTTTGGCCGCATAATGCAAGACGCTTCTAGCTTAAGGACTGCCACTCGTTTGGCAAGGGTTGAGGTAGCGAGCAGTGCTCGCTGTGCTTTGTAAAAAAGCCCTCAGGGTTGGTGATGTATGAAATTCAAAAGACTCAGCGACTCAATGATAGTTGAGGCGAAACGACGAACCCTTGAATGTCAAGGGTGCCGGCTTTATTTCATAACCACTCAATTTATTACAGGGTGAGACAAAGACGATGCAGACCCTTTAATGCGAGTTTTCTGTTCCTCGCAGGTCATGCATACTTGATACTCATCGCACTCATTTGCGAAATAATACTCCTGACGGAGTGGGTTGAACACCTAGTTGGTTCATATTTGAGTTGCTAAAAGCAACTCGGGTCGAGCATGATAGCTCCGATGTTTTCATGCCAAAGTGAGGGTCAAATCTTTTGATAGGTAGTCGCACTGAGTTGCGACTTATGCCAATTCACGTCCTTGGGGGATGAGTCGCGGGAGTAAGGCCTCACAATAGTTGGGCCTCTCTGACTTGGGTTGTTGATTGATATTGGATCTATGCATATACGCCATCTCTTGTTTTGTTTTTGTATCAAAGCGATTCCTGGAGTGTTATCTTCCTGACTCGCGACTGTATGGTTGAGAATTCACCATCTGGTGGGCGCGTCCTGCTGTTCGTCCATTCTGAGTCCCCAAGGCGACTCGCTTTGGGCTGCGGAGGTTTACTGATGGCCTTAGCCCATGTGAGGAGTTGGCGATGCAAGCTTCTTCTGCAATTACTGAGCCTGCTTCCTCGCACTCTAGCGCTCTCTGTCTGTCTCCGTGCACCGTGATCACGCCGTTTGGTCCTGGTATCTTTAACTGCAGGTATACGTAGCAGGGGCGGGCAGTGAATTTGACATAAGCTTCTCTCCCGAAGATCGCATGGTATGGGCTTTTAACTGCTACGACCTCGAAGCTCAGGAACTCTGTGCGGAAGTTTCGCTCGGTCCCGAAGCTGACTTCGAGGGTAATTTTTCCTATAGGTCGAGTGATTATTCCTGGAATTATGCCTTGTATATCCTTCCTTGTTGGCTGTAGCCGCCGATCGGGTATGTTCATTCGACGGAGCGTGTCTTGGTATAGGATGTTTACTCTTCCTCCTCCATCCATGAGGACTTTGTTCAACCTGTATCCCGTGACTTGCGGTGTAACAACGAGAGCCAACTGTCCTGGATCTTTTACTTCTGGGGGATGATCGTCGCGACTCCAAACAATCGATCGCTCTGTCCAACGGCGGTGTCTTTCCAGAGTTGGGATTGAGTCGCGGCTCCATCTGCTATTCATTTGCCTTTGTTGCCCGCTGTTTGTACATCCACGGTATGAAATTGCCCTATGTTTCTTCTTACTGAAGCTTTAGGCTTTTGACAGGAGTTCTCCTTGTCCCTATGCTGCATTGGTCCGCTGTGAGTCGCGATTGATGAATCGCCTTCCTTCCATCGCCTGTAGTAGTGACACTGTGCCTTGGTGTGACCCGCGGGTCTTCCATCTCTTCTGCGATGTAAGTCGCAAGGACTATCGAAAATCCCTTTGGCGCTGTTGGGGAGTGACTCCCTGTTTCTTCTCTGCTCCCTTAGTTGATACTTACAGTGTTCTGTTTCCTTTGAGATTGGCAAGGTGCTGCTTGCCATCTTGTCTGTCTCTGCATGCTTGTTAGTAGTCGCCGAGAGTTGGCCGAAAGTATTGATCTTTTGTTCAGTGCGGCTTAAGGTACGCACCGGCGGCTCAAACCTGCAGTTCTTTCTCATATCTTGCACTTCGGATTGTGCCGTGGTATCTTTGGCAGAGTCAAGGATCCCCGTGACTTGTTTTATCAAGTCGCTGGTTGATTCGTTCTCCTTCTGGATCCACTGTCTGAGGTTCTTCACGCCCTCTATTTGGAACCTTTTGATGAACTTATCCTTCAATTCCTCCCATGAGTTTATTGACTTTGGCGGCAACCTTAGCAGCCAATCCCTGGCTTCTCCCTGTTGTACCAAGTGAAAATATTTTGCGAGCACCTCCTGAGTTACACCGATTCCTGTCATGTTTATTTCATAGTCCTCTATCCATAGAACAGGGTCCAGATCATTATGGTAGGTGGTGACTTGCTGCGACTCGCCGAAATTCGGTGGGAAACGAGTGAGCCGTATTTCCTCCCCGAAACATGCTGGCCCTTTCAATAACGAATAGGAGCTCACAGGTGCCGCATCTTCATCTGAATCAGCTTCAAACTGGGTTGGTTGAGTGGCATCAAGCATCCGCGGCTTACCGTCAGCCTTACTCTCTTCTCCTGGTGATATTTGCAGACCTGCTAGCTGGTTGTCTAATTCTTCCACATTGCATCCTTCCTCGCCCCACGATACCTCGTGTTGCGGCTCGTTAGGCGTGACTCCATACATGTTTGCTGGCTGTAGGGTGGCAGTCTGTAGCAGATCAATCGCGTGGCGAGCTTCCTTATCAGCTCGCGTATCCCCGACTGGTGCTATTTTTGATAATACCCCGATCGCGTCGTGCATATTGCTCTCCGGATTGTTATGGAACTTCTGCTTCATCTCTTGCTCTCCTTCGTCCGTTCTGGCGCGATTTGCCTGTTGCTTTTGCTGCCGACGCCTCAGTCGCCGATCTTCTTCCTGGAGTTTTTTGCGCTCTGCCGCGAGTCTTTGTACTTCTTTGCAAAGCTCCATCCTGACAGCCTCGATTTCTTCAACTCTGGGATCTTTCTCCCGGCCGGTGTCGTGGGTTTGTCACGTCAGGTGTCATAGATGACTTCGTAGGTGTGGGATTACGCGAGTCAAGCATCTCCGAGCTTGGGATCGCAGGAACAAAGATCAACACAGATTTACCCAGGTTCGGCCCCCTCAATGTGAGGTAAAAGACCTACTTCCTGCCTACCCTAGATTGGTATTGATATGATAATCGAGGTGTTACAATGGAGGCGATCCGATCTGGTACTCGCCGTATGAGCTAGGGTTTAGGGCTTGATAGCTTGACCCGCTCTAAGTCCTGCGAGTCCTCTTTATATACACAGAGGCTCGCTAGGTTACAAAAGGAAACTTCCCCCATAAGGAATACGTCCACAGAGGCCTACTCGGAGACTACTTGGTCTTCACGTCCTCCGGGATATGTCTTCTAGATCTTTCCCCTTATGGCGGTTCAATATTGGGCTTGCTCCCAAGTGGGCCTTTGTCCGTGCGAGTAAGTTAAGTCGCACTGGGCCGCGGGTTAATCCAGAAAGTATTCCCCCGACATTAGCCCCCAAGTTTAGCTTGGATTTCGAGTGAAGGCTCCTTCGTCTTAACAAACCCCTGAGCCGCGCACGTGAATTATCCCAGCTGAACTCCAATTTTCTTATTTCCAATCTGCGACTTATAATTCTTCTTGGCGGCTCAAGAACGCGACTTAACCTGCCTTGACGGTTGATTTTCAGATCTAAACGTCTTCCGCATCTGGGTATTTATCTTGGCTCATCGTTTTTCCCAGCGTTCTGCATCAAGTCCTGCATTACGCATCCACTGCTCCTTTCCGCCGCCTCCAATCTCGCTTCTCGTACTCACAATCCTTCGGTGGAGATCTCCATAATCTGAGAAAAATGTCTCGCCGCAAGTGCAACTGGGAAGGCTCGTGGGTCGACGAAGATTTCCTGGAATCCCTATCTGCACGGGGCCTTCTTCCGCCAAAAGATCAATGCGAATGGCGGGCGGCTGGTGAGGAGGTAATTCCCAATCCTCAACCAGGAGAAGTAGTGATATTTGCGGAGCATGTTGAGCGCGGGTTCAAGCCCCCGGGCTCTCTCTTCTTCCGCTCCTTGATGCAGCGGTTGGGTCTCCGCTTCCATGATATTGGCCCTAATTCGATGTTGCAAGTGAGCAACTTCCACGTCCTCTGCGAAGATTATCTGGGTATCCCGCCTTCAATAGATTTCTGGCTTGCTCTTTTCAATTGCAATAGTCAAAGGGAAACCACAGATGGTCCTTTTCTCCAATGCGGCGCCATTTCCTTCCAACGCCGTAGGGGTAGTATTTTCCCAAAACTAACTCTTGCCAAGAAAATCAAGGATGGCAAAGGACATTCTTCTATTGTAAAAACACTTCTCCTGAGGGTGAAATTCCTCTTCCTCTTTGGTCTCCTCTTCCCTTCGAGGCTACCGATGCTCTGTCTTCTAAACCTGATCCTTCTTCGTTGCCCTTTATCGAATCCCTTCTAGACAAGGTGAGAGCGCTGACACTCCATGGTCTCACTGGATTAGATCTCATATCTTGCTGGACTAAGTGGCGAGTTCAGCCTGTGAGTCGCCGCTCGCGGCTTATGGTGGATTTCACTTGTCATGCAAACGACGTCGATCGTACTTGCCCTGAAGATTGGGACAAAGGGGAGTGGATAAATTTCATTCGCCGAGTGACGGACGAGGATATTGACTCGTATGATAACGTCGGACTTGCTCCCTTCTGGGCTGAGCACAAGCCTTTTGTGGTAATGTTTACTTGTCACCTGTTTCCTCGAAAATTCCTTCTCCAAAATTAATTATTTCTGACCTGAGCTCCTTTTCAGATCGATCCCTATTTCTGGGTTCTTCCTCAGAGGACGTCGACTTGAACCAAGGAACCGCGGCTGAGTCGTCAAAGCAAGCCGCAGCCTTTGGCGAAGATACAGTTATGCACGAGGGTAGCGCTTCTGAAGAGGAACAACAAATGGCCGACGCTCTTCTGTCCTCGACTCCAAATACACCTTTCCTGGAACTTCCTGAGGTGCCTCGCAGGTCCTCGAAGCGTATTTTATGCCAGAGCTCAGAAGACCCCGCGCAGCCTGAGAAACGTCGCAAAGCCTTGGCGTTACTAGCAGAAACAAGAACTGCCAAATCTTTAAAACTCGCTGATCCCAACAAGGCTACTTTTTCTTCCGAGGCTGTTGCAAAGGATTGCTTCTCAATAAGCTCGGGTAATTGTTTGCGACTCTCTCCTTTTCTTTTTGTGTTTGCGTATTTTGGCAAGGAATTGCTGATCACCACTTCTTTTCATACTCTGTAGGTTCAGATTTGCAAGGTTTATCTTCTCCTTCCTCTGGTTGCCTGATGAAGAGTATCCGTGTCGCCTCTGGGTATGGTTCGCCTTCTTTTCAATGTTGCGGCTCTGCTAGGTCAGCTTATTAACCCATCAATGTTTTGCAGGGCCATGTCTGAAGAGGATACCAAGTCTAATTCCCATCCCACTTCTTCTCAGCAGCTATGAGCGAGGATGATGCTGCTGATGAAAACGTGGGAAACAGTAATGGTGCGACTCATCCAAGGCCCTCCCTGGAGGAAGGTATTGCAGATGCGGCTCCTGCCGCGACTCCAGTCGCAGCTCCATCCACAACTCCTGCTGCTGGTAGGGTATCTACTGAAAATAGAATTCCAGCTCCAGGAAATAGTTCCAAGTCAATGCAGATGCCATAATTGCTGCTGGAGACAAGCATGCTGCTCTGCTGCGCGGCTTAGTTGAGCAATTTTCTTCAAGTCGCCAGGTACATATACCGTAGCCCCCAAGGATCAAAACCTTGTGTCATCGCACGGGGTGTTGATTCTTTTCCTGGCTTCAAATCTCGAGCCCCCAAATTCCTGGATAATTTACCTATGCGTTTTGCTCTGTTTTTTTCAGCGTGAACTGTCCTTGCTTGATGCTTCTGGCTCAATAAAGGGTAAAGGCATTTCCATAGACCATCCTGAAATGATGCAGTCTCCCTGGAGCAGCATAATGAGGTCATTAGGGACCAAGATCAGGAAATAAAATCTCTCAAAGGTCAACTCGACTCCTGCGAAGAGCAATTTAAAGAACTTGAAGCCGATATGCAGCAGCGACTCATGGAGAAAGACGAGTCATTAGATCTTTGCGAGAAGGGCTGACTCTTAAATCTGAATTGATTGATCGCCTGAAGGGAGACCACGCAAAGGAACTCGCCGCGCGAGATGAAAAATATAACTCGCTGCTCAAAGCCTTTGAGGGTTTTGGCTCCATGGTCAAATCAGCCGTCCTGCAGCTTGCTGGTTGTCTTTTATTCCTTTAATCATACATATTTTGGGTAACCAACGTTAGTCTCTGACTTGTTTCTTGCCTTTTCTTTCTTGACATAGGACCTGAGGCCCCAGTGTCCCGCTCCAACTTGAAGGATCAACTGGTATATCTGTCTGACTTCAGCCAGCGCTTCTTAAAGGTTACCAAGGAAGTTATGACGGTAATCTCTCCTGCGACTGATGGCCCAACATCTTGCGAGTATTGGATAAATAAACTGCTCAAGGCTCCGCATTATGTCTCTGATTGGAAACGATCCTCTGCTCGCGCCGGAGCCGCGCATGTCTTGACATTGCTTCGAGCATATTATCCAGAGATAGATGTTGGCAAGGTTGCTCGCCACGGCCTGGCGATGAGCGCGGATGATACTGAACTGCCAATAAGCGAGTACTTCGATATCTGGAAAGGGATGCGCGGATATGCCACAAAATTTGTTGATAACTTAGACTTGGGCACTTATCTCGATAAATTCAATCTTGATGGGAGCAAGGTGTCAAAGGAAAAGTCCTCAGGAGCTGAGTCATCTCGGGCTGCCACTCCAGCAACAGTATCTGGTGGCCCTTCTGCCTCGTCTGGCGGCGCCCTGATTATTAGGACACCTGCGACTGCAACTGCGAGACAAGCCGCGCCAATTCCCACTCCTGTAGCTCGGAAGAGGAAAAATAAATAATGTGGGACATGCCCGTTAGTCTGTAAGACATTCATGTATTATAAACAGTATTTTGGTGACCTATAAGCAGGTTCTTTTCTTGATAATTCCATTAAGTAGACGCTCGCGCGGCTCAGTATTTCCTAGGAACATGTGTGTTCAGGGTCGAGAGCGGCCATGATAGGCAATCAAGCTCGATTGACGCCACACCCCAGTACTTTGGCCGCATAATGCAAGACGCTTCTAGCTTAAGGATTGCCACTAGTTTGGCAAAATTTGAGGTGCGATTGGTACTCGCGATGCTCGTAAGGAGCCCTCAAGGGTCAGTGATATATGAAATTCAAAAGACTCAGCGACTCAATGATAGTTGAGGCGAAACGACAAACCCTTGAATGTCAAGGGTGCCGGCTTTATTTCATAATCACTCGATGTTTTACAGGGTGTTACAGGATGATGCAGGCCCTTTAATGCGGGTTTTCTATTCCCCGCAGGCCATGCATACTTGATACTCATCGCACTTAGTTGCGAATTAATACTCCTAACGGAGTGGGTTGAACACCTGATTGGTTCAATTTTGAGTCGCTAAAAGCGACTCGGGTCGAGCATGATAGCTCCGATGTATGTCTCATGTTGAAGCAGAGAGCAATGTGTTGGGCGATCAGCCGCACTGAGCTGCGACTTATGTTGAGTTGAGTTGCTTTGTAAGGACTCACGATAACTGACCCTTTGGCTGGGGTTGTTGATCGAGGCTGGGTCTATGCACATGCGCCATTTCTTGTCTTCTTTTTGTATCAAGGCGACCTCTGGGGCATTATCTTGCTGATGCGCGACTTCTCGGTGGGTATTTACCATCCGGTGGCTGCATCCTGTTGGCCGCTTCCGCGGTACCTCCAACGCGACTCGTTTTGAGCTGCGATTACCGATCTGCGACTGATATCCATGTGAGAGTTGGCGATGCAGCTTCTTCTGCGAGTACTGAGCCTGCGTTCTCGCATTCTAACGCTCTCTGCCTGTCTCCATATATTGTAATAACACCGTTTGGTCCTGGTATCTTTAACTGTAGGTAGACGTAGCAGGGGCGAGCGGTAAATTTGACATAGGCTTCTCTTCCAAAGATCGCATGATATGAGCTTTTGACTGCTACAACCTCAAAGTCTAGGAGCTCTGTGCGGAAGTTCCGCTCTGTTCCAAAGCTAACTTCAAGTGTTATCTTTCCGATTGGTCGCGTAACAGCTCCTGGGATTATGCCTTGAATTTCTTTCCTGGATGGTCGCAGCCTCGTCTCGGGTATATTCATTCTTCGGAGCGTGTCTTGATATAGGATGTTTACTCTTCCTCCTCCGTCCATTAGGACCTTACTTAACTTGTATCCCGCGACTTCAGGCGTGACCACCAGAGCTGGCTGTCCTGGATCTCTTACTTCTGGGGGGTGATCGCCGCGACTCCAAATAACCGATTGCTCTGTCCAGCGACGATACCTTTCTGGCGTTGAAATCTGACCGCTCTTCCGGCTTCCATCCGTTGTTTGTACTTCCACTGTATGAAACTGTCCTATGTTTCTTCTAGGTAAAACGTCAGGCCTTGACGAGAGCTAGATTTATTCTTGTGCTGCATCGATTGCTGCGAGCCGTATCTGGCGTGTCGCCTTCTTTCCACCTCCGGTAATAATGACATTGCGCCTTTGTGTGACCCGCTGGCCTGCCATCTCTCCTGCGATGTAAGTCGCAAGGCACGTCGAAGATCCCCTTGCAGTTATTAGGGAGTAAGGCCTTATCACTCCCTTGCTCCTGCATCTGGTGTGCGCGATGTTCAGTTTTCGCGACTTGCAATTTCCCTGTTGGGTTCTGTGATAAGCCGCCTGTCCCTTTATCTGTCTTTGCGTACTTGTCAGCTGTTGCCAAAAGCTGGTCGAAACTATCAATCTTGTGCTCAGCGCGACTTAATTTGTGCACCAACGGCTCAAATCTACAGTTCTTTCTCATAGCTTGTATTGCAGCTTGTACTGTTAAGTTTTTGGCGGAGCCAAGGATCTCCGCGATTCTCTTGATCCAGTCGCCGCTTGATTCGTCCTCTTTTTGAATGCATTGTCTAAGGTTTTTCATATCTTCTGTTTGGAATCTGCGATGAACTTGTCCTTCAAGTCTTCCCATGTGCTTATTGATTTTGATGGCAGCCTTAACAGCCAATCCCTAGCTTCTCCCTGTATTGCCAAGTGGAAGTATTTCGCACGTATTTCTTGAGTCACATCAGCCCCTGTTATGCTTGCCTCGTAATCTTCTATCCATAAGGCAGGGTCTTGGTCACTGCGATAGGTGGTGACTCGCTGCGACTCGTCGAAGTTCGGGGGGAAACGAGTGAGCCGTATTTCCTCTCCAAAACATGCTGGTCCTTTCAATAATGAATAGGAGTTTACTGGCGCTGAATCTTCATCTGAATCAGTTTCAATCTGGGATGGCTGAGTCGCTCCGGACGTCCGTGACTCGCCTTCTATCTTCTTTTCTTTTTCCAATGATACCTGCAAACCTGCTAGCTGGTTGACCACTTCTTCGACGCTGCACCTTTCTCCTCCCCATGATACCTCGTTTTGCGGCTCATTGGGCGTGACTCCATACATATTTGCTTGTTGTAAAGCAGCGGTTTGCAGTAGGTCGATCGCATAGCGAGCTTCCTTATCAGCTCGTGTGTCTCCAACCGGTGCTATCTTTGACAATATCCCTATCGCGGCGTGCACGTTGCTCTCTGGGTCGCCGTGGAACTGTGATTTCATCTCTCCTCTGTCCATCTTGATCTGATGTTTTTGCTGCCAACGACGGAGTCGCCACTCTTCTTCTTGGAGTTTCTTGCGCTCAGATGTCGTCTTGGTTCGCACCGCCTGGTGTTTGGCTGGCAGCGACGGAGTCGTCGACCTTCTTCTTGGAGTTTTTCGCGCTCAGCCGCGAGTCTTTGTGCCTCTTCACAGAGTTCCGTCCTGATAGCTTCAATCTCTTCAATCTTGAGGTCTCCTTCCTGATTTGGTAGAGATCCCCAAACAGGTCTTGACGGGACGGGGATGGGCAGTCTTGCCGTAGCTTGTTGTAGCTCCTCCAACACGCGGACCCTGACCGGCCGCAGTTCCTTCACCGATTCGCTTCCTTGAGTCGCATCCATAGATCTGCGACTGACGGATCCGACGAAAACTTTTACTGATCCGATGGGAACGATGTATCCAAACTCGATGCGATCTGCCTCGGGTCCCCACTCTGAGTCGTCGATGAAGGGGACCCCATTGATGTCTTCAACTTGGCCGATGGCGATGTCCTTGAAGCCTGATTTCGATCCTGCGCGGAACGTGACGCTTTTGACCGCAGGCCCCACGGTGGGCGCCAACTGTCGTGGGTTTGTCACGTCAGGTGTCATAGATGACTTCGTAGGTGTGGGATTACGCGAGTCAAGCATCTCCGAGCTTGGGATCGCAGGAACAAAGATCAACACAGATTTACCCAGGTTCGGCCCCCTCAATGTGAGGTAAAAGACCTACTTCCTGCCTACCCTAGATTGGTATTGATATGATAATCGAGGTGTTACAATGGAGGCGATCCGATCTGGTACTCGCCGTATGAGCTAGGGTTTAGGGCTTGATAGCTTGACCCGCTCTAAGTCCTGCGAGTCCTCTTTATATACACAGAGGCTCGCTAGGTTACAAAAGGAAACTTCCCCATAAGGAATACGTCCACAGAGGCCTACTCGGAGACTACTTGGTCTTCACGTCCTCCGGGATATGTCTTCTAGATCTTTCCCCTTATGGCGGTTCAATATTGGGCTTGCTCCCAAGTGGGCCTTTGTCCGTGCGAGTAAGTTAAGTCGCACTGGGCCGCGGGTTAATCCAGAAAGTATTCCCCGACAGCCGGGCAGAGGTTCCCAGATTGGTTGCGACGGGACGGAGGCTTGTTGCAGTTCTTCTAGCACGCGGACCCTAACTGGCCGCAGTTCCTCTCCTGCTTCGTCTCCTTGAGTCGCGTCTAAAGATCTGCGACTGACGGACCCAACGATGATTTTCACGGACCCGACGGGAATAATATACCCAAATTCAATGTGATCTGCCTCTGGTCCCCACTCCGAGTCGTCGATGAAGGGAACACCATTGATATCTTCCACTTGGCCGATGGCGATGTCCTTGAACCCTGATTCCGATCCTGCGCGGAACGTGACGCTCTTGACCGCATGCCCCACGGTGGGCGCCAACTGTCGTGGGTTTGTCACGTCAGATGTCATGGATGACTTCGTAGGTGTGGGATTTGCGCGAGTCAATCGTCTCCGAGCTTGGATCGCAGGAACAAGGACGAACACAGATTTACCCAGGTTCGGCCCCTCAATGTGAGGTAAAGACCTACTTCCTGCCTACCCTAGCTTGGTATTGATATGATATATGTGGTGTTACAATGGTGGCGATCCGATCTGGGAACTGGCCGTAAGAGCTAGGGTTTAGGGCTTGATGGCTTGACCTTGTCTAAGTCCTGCGAGTCCTCTTTATATACATAGAAGCTCGCTAGGTTACAAAGGAAACTTCCTCCACAAGGAATACATCGACTGGAACCTACTTGGAGACTAACTCCTCCTCACGTCTTCCAGGATATGTCTTCTAGATCTTTCTCCTTGTGGCGGTGCGATATTGGGCTTGCTTTCATGCAGGCCTTTATTGTGCGAGTAAGATGAGTCACACTTTACCAAATATGGGCCGCGGGTTAATCAACAAAGTATTCCCCCGACAGCCGCCGCCTCGGCGGACATACACAATATCGGGGACGCTACCCCGACATCCACCACACCATCGACAAGAGAAACACGAGCAAGAAGCCACATGCAGACCCTCCAAGGCGATGACTCCAAGAAGGTAGCGACGTCTCCGTCGCTGTGGGGACCCCGGACTAGCCGTCCGAAATACCCGATTATGCTTAACACAACGATTCCGTGATCAGTCTGTCGTTGCACATAATCCGAACTGGATACCAAAGTTTACATCCATTACAGTACCGAATTAAAGTCTTACATAAAAGGTCATTTAGACCAAGTCTTACATAGGTGCCTTCATGGGCCAAACCAAAATAATCAGCGGAAGCTACGGCGTAGTAGACATCAAATCCTAACAACGACCCGATAGGCAGCTGACTTATGGAGATCCCTAGTTCGCGTAGAAGTCGTCATACTCCTCCTCGGCGTAGTGCTCCTCGAAGTCTGGCTAAGACAATAGCCAGAGACGAAACCAATATGAGTACATTTGATTGTACTCGCAAACTACCCCAACATGAGTATGCACCAGTTTTATTTTAATTTCAGACTTTTATTTATTTAAAACATCTCTATATCTTTATTGAAAAAGGTAAGAAGGATTTTATAACTATCTTTGAATAAAATCACCATTTTGTCTGCTTCTCCAAAACTCCTCCTTTTTCCGACCATAGCCCGTCATGGTCCACTTGTCTCCAACAACCTCATACCGATCCGTTGGTATAGGTGTATAAAACATTCTCCACTTCATTTTTCTTTTAAAACTCAACTCTTTTTAAAACTTGCACATAGTCAGAGTAGGGCCTCCCAACTGTCCATATCCGAGGACTCGGCTATTCGAATAGTTTTAACCCTCTACAGAGGTAGCACGCTTTTCCCACATCCATCCGGTAACTCATCGTGTCAGCCACGTCCCGCCATACAAGGTGTATGCGAAGTTGAGTCACCGACCATAGTCTGTCCTTGCTCATGCTAGTATAGGACCCTGCCCATATGACACTTTCCATCAACACTTAACCCAGCCTGTCGGAATCTAAGTGTGAGGACTCATAGTTTTGCCTGGCGGTGTATAGGGGACATCCTTCTATCCTCCTCCTTATCTTTCCATAGAGTTTGAGCGAGGACCCAGGTCAGGGGTAGGTCACCAAACCATCCCCTCATGCATAACGGAGTCATCTCCGTCGATGAGGCATCCCATACTAATATGAGCAAATTATATGACTACGCCCTTTTCCCATATGTGGGTAAATGTGGTCGCACAGAGTATCGGCTGGTTGACGTAAGTACAAGGACACACTGTGCATTTTTCATAAACATCTTCATTCTCCATTTCTCCACTTCAATACCGACATCTCGGCATTTCATAACCACACAAGTATTTTCAAAGGAGTTTTGAATAAACCATCTTTATTTTTTCCATCCTATAATTTTATATAAACTATCTTATACTTCTACATAGGGTGGCAAAATAGTTTCCATATACTTTTTGGAAAGGTTTTATAAATCTTTGCCTTAAGAGTAAATCATGTTATCAAAGTAGATGCATATATTTGGGGTGCAAGCTCAGAGAGTAGCTTGCCTTGCTCGACAAAGTGAGCTTGGTCTTGATCCTCAGGTTCAACAAATTCCCCTTCCTCGATAAATCCGACAACGTTCTCGTCTAATTAATAAACAAACAAATACAAACAATCACTAAACTACTCAATCAACATCACAACATTACAATCTTAATTGCTCTAAATAGCCACTGCACACATCAAGCAACACAATTTGGTTTCAAATTAATTGAATTAACCATTATTTATTTATTTTGTAATTATGGCAGAAACTAGTTGAACATGTTTAATTGCACAACTCAAGTTCGGTTGGTCACAAAAATACAAACTAAATTTCTACAGAAAGCTACTGATGTGTAGAAGACAACACAATTGGATTTGGATTAATTGGAGTTACCAAACTCCCTACACAATTGTTTTAATCCAGAAACTTAATAATCAAGTTTTAGCTACAAATCAAGTTTTGTTGATCCTAAATTTAAATCCTTTTAGGGGTAAGTAACCAAGGCTAAATGTGACCTAAAAAAATTGGTCCTAATTCATTTGGGTTAACCATTAACTATCTATAATTGTTTTGGTGCAGAAGGGTTTTCTAACTTCAACTTTATACTAAACAATTATCATTGCATAATTAATTCTACCAAAATTAGGGAAGCTAATAGATCATAGTACCAAGCTAACAAAATTGGTTTGGAATTATTTGGGTTAATAGAGTATCAGAAACAAACAAGTTTAGATTTTAAACCTTCTGTGGTATTTTTAATAATACATTTTTATTATTTATCTAAATGAAATGAAAACACTTGGGTTGGTTAAACAATTTCATAATCTTTCCAGAACATTTGGATTTGATTTATTTGGATTTGTAAATCTCGAGATATTGAATTTCTAAGTTGATGCCAGTACTGAATTTCAGAGAGATTTAAATTAGAAAAACTAGCTGTTCTGGATAATGTTGAGATTTCTGACGGGTGGGGTCACTCGTCAGTGACTCAACCGAACCGCTGCGCGCGCTGGATAATGTTTTAAAGTCTGACAGCGGGGTCCGCCTGTCAGCCTCTCATCTAAACGAAGGGGGTACGCTGTCGTGGATCAAAGATCCAACGGCCCACGTTCAATCGCATCGGCGACGACCATACTTGGGCGGCGCCGCCGTGCCTGCGACGGCGACGGTGGTCGGAGGCTCACCTAGGGTGGCTTGGGGGTGGTGGAGATGATGCAGATCGACGGCGGAGGCTTGGGGAAGCTTCTGGGAGGACTTGCGCTTGCTGGGGAGGCTCCTGGCGTCGGCGACGAGCAGCTCCTCCTCCGCGGCCGTGTACTGACTCCGGCGAGCTTCCTGCGTCGCTCCTGGGCACGAATCAAGGGGAAAAAGGGTCGGGTGAGTGCGGTGTTTAATGGAGAGGAGAGTGTGGGCCAGAGAGGAGAGAAAGAGAGAGCAGCACGGTGTGGCCGTGTTCATCTCCTACCTCAGCTCCGGCAGCACTTGGCCGTGCTGCCACGGCTGAGCTTCGCTGCAACGGCGTGCCCGCTCTCCTAGCGGTGCACAGAGGGGGTGGAGTGCGAGGGAGAGGCAGTGGTGGAGTGTGGAGGAAGTGAGAGCTCGGGTGCCCTATTTAACCACCGAGCTCGGTCCATGGTGGCCTGGGTGCAGGAGAGGTCCAGAGGGAGGGAGAGCTCGCCATAGGGGGCGGTGCGGTGCGGCTACGATGTTGGAGTGTAGGGGAGCAAGGTTGGCTGCGTGGAGGCGAGCTGCGCTTGCTCGAGGTGGGGGACGGCCATGGGCGCGCTTGGACGGTGCTCGGCGTGCACGGCGTGGCGCGAGGGCTACGGGTGCGGGCTCCTGCTAGGTGTTTTGCTGCGTCGAGAGGGAGCAGAGAGGTGAGGGAGAGAGGGGGGCACGGCGCTGGGACTCCACGACGTCGACACCTCCGTCGCCACAGTGGCGACCATGGCGCACGGCGCACGGGCTCCTGTCCCCTGGCACTGCTCCTCCCGGTTCCCTGACCCACTTCCTTCTGCTCCGGCGAGTGCAGTGAGGGGAGTGGAGTGAGAGGAATCGATATGTGCCTGGGATTCGACGAATTGAACTCGAATCGATCAAATTTGATTTGGATTTGGGGAAGAACACGGGCACTGTCACCAGGTGTTCGACAGTGTCCTCACCCAAATCCAAATTTGAATTTTTGCAATTTGTTTTCATAATTTGGTTTATACACATTTACCATGATTTGTGGTGTTGTGTTGGATTTTATTTGACAAGTGCAACCTAGCACATTTCTTGATTTAAGAAGATAAAGAAAGATGTTGAAATTTAAATTTAGATTTTTGAAATTGATATTTGAGAGGGAAAAGTGGTGAGAATAAAATGAGAGTGATTACTATCACTCCACTGAATTTTATTTTGAAGAAACAATGAATTTCTTACTTGGAGAAATTTGTGTGACACTTGTCACATGATTCTTATTGTTTTAACTTTTGTTTTTATTTCTTTTCTTTTCTTCAAGTTTTTAATTAGAGCTAACAACCAACACAATCAACAAGAAATAATTATCACAAGCAACTATATGCAATCAACACATATAAATTAACAAAAGTTTTTGTTGGCCCACATTTTTTATATAACAATGCTGATTATAATTTTGGGATGTTACAGATCCTTCCCCCCTTAAAATAAATCTCGTCCCGAGATTTGCTAGGCTTAGGTACTAAAGAGGTTTGGGAATTCGCTTCTAAGATAGTCTTCGCGTTCCCAAGTTGTTTCTTCTTCAGAGTGGTTAGTCCACTAGACTTTGTAGAACTTGATCACGCGCCTCCGGGTAAGACGAACATCTTCGTCAAGAATCTTGACGGGTCTCTCACGATAAGTCAGGTCTTGGTTCAGGTCGATGGAGAGGTGGTCGATGTTTTTGAAAACATCATGCTGGTTGGGAACTTCAAGACATTTTCGGAGCAAGGAAATGTGGAAGACATCGTGATAATCCGCTAACTCCGGGGGCAACTCCAGTTGATAGGATACTTCTCCTCAACGAGCAATGATCTTGAAGGGTCCAATATACCTTGGCGCTAATTTTCCTTTGACATGGAAACGCTGATTCCTTTAAGGGATGTCACTCGGAGATAGACATAATCTCCGACACTGAAAGTGACATCGCGACGCTTGGGATCAGCGTAACTCTTTTGACGGGATTGGGCAGTTTTGAGACGCTCGCGAATAAGTTGAACTTGTTCTTCCGCTTCACGGAGGGTATCTGGTCCAAACAATTTGCCTTCTCCGGTGTCGACCAATTCAGGGGCGTACGACACTTCTTGCCGTAAAGTGCTTCAAAAGGGGCCATTTGCAGACTAGACTGATAACTATTGTTGTAGGAGAACTCTGCAAACGGAAGACAATCTTCCCACTTGGAACCATAGGATAGAATACATGCGCGAAGCATGTCCTCTAATATTTGGTTTACTCGCTCAGTTTGACCTCCGGTCTGGGGATGATAAGTTGTGCTAAACGCTAACTTGCTCCGAGGGCTTCGTGAAGGGCTTTCCAGAATCTTTAGGTGAATTGCATGTCTCTATCAGATACAATCTTCTTAGGCACACCATGCAGGCTTACTATTCTGGAAATATACAAGTCTACCAACTGATTTCCTCGATAAGTGGTATTGATGGGAATGAAATGGGCAACCTTGGTCAGTCGATCAACGATGACCCAGATTGAGTCATGGCCTCGGTTGACCTTGGAAGTCCGGTAATAAAATCCATTCCAATTTCATCCCACTTCCACTCGGGAATTTTCAAAGGTTGAAGCAATCCAGCGGGTCGTTGATGTTCAGCCTTGACTCGCTGACCGATATCACGCTTGGCTATAAAAGAACCAATCTCTCGCTTCATTCCGTGCCACCAAAATCTTTCAAGAAGGTCTTGGTACATTTTGGTTCCGCCGGGGTGGATTGAATAAGGGGTCTCGTGGGCTTCCTTCAGGATTAACTCCTTAAGTTCCATGACATTGGGCACATAGATACGGCCATTGAATCTCAGCACTCCTTCAGCATCTTCGGTAAAACCGGGTGCTTTGCCGAGAGAAATCTTCTTTTTAATTCCTTCAATGCTTTCATGATCTTTTTGGGCTTCCTTGATTTGATCCATCAGGGTTGGGGCTAACTCTAGATTGGCGAGATAACCATGGCTAACAAGTTCTAGTCCAAAATCTTTGAACTCTTTGAACAAGGCTGGCTGTTCGGCTTGGATCAAGGTATTCAGGGTGCAAGGTTTGGGACTAAGGGCATCGGCAACTACATTAGCCTTTCCGGGGTGATAATGGATTCCAATATCATAATCCTTGATTAATTCCATCCATCTCCTCTGTCGCAGGTTCAACTCCTTCTGGGCGAAGATATACTTCAAACTCTTATGATCCGTATAGATCTCACAGCGATGTCCCGCAAGATAGGGACGTCACGTCTTAAGAGCAAGAACAACAGCAGCTAACTCCAGATCATGGGTTGGATAATTTTCTTCATGTGGTCGCAACTGCCGGGACAGATACGTGATGTCTACGCACGCTTCTATTCTTGTAGACAGTGTTGGGCTCCAAGTGCAGAGGTTTGTAGAACAGCAGCAAGTTTCCCTTAAGTGGATCACCCAAGGTTTATCGAACTCAGGGAGGTAGAGGTCAAAGATATCCCTCTCAAGCAACTCTGCAATTAAGATACAAGAAGTCTCTTGTGTCCCCAATACACCTAATACACTTGTCTGATGTATATGTGCACTACTTCGGCGAAGAGATAGTGAAATGCAAGTAATATGGATGATTATAAGTGGTAATTGCAATCTGAAATAAAAATGGCAGCAAGCAAACATGAGACAAAATGAGAGCAAACGCTGTTTCAATGCTTGGAAATAAGGCCTAGGGATCAAACTTTCACTAGTGGACACTCCCAATATAATTGAATACATAAATATTTCCTCTTCACTATGCTACTCTGAACTATTCTCTGTTGGATAGAAATACCAATCTACTGCGTAGGGCTACAAGAGCACACCTTAAAGTCTGAGTGAACAAACACCACAATATCATAGAACACCAAGACCATCGTGTAGGGCTGCAAAAGTACACCTTAAAGTCTGCCTTCCACATCTAGGGAACCCCAATGTCACTATGAGCGCCTGATACGTCTCCAACGTATCCATAATTTCTGCTGTTCCATGCTTATATTATACCATTTGCTACATGTTTTATATACACTTCGTATCACTTTTATGCATTTTCTGGGACTAACCTATTAACAAGATGCCACAGTGCCAGTTCCCTGTTTTCTGCTGTTTTTGGTTTCAGAAAGTTACTTCTGGAAATATTCTCGGAATTGCACGAAACAAAAGGCCAGGTCCCTATTTTTCCAGCACGTACACGGAGTCCGAAGGAGAGACGAAGAGAGCCACGAGGTGGCCAAACCACAGGTGGCGCGGCTGGGCCCACAGCCGCGCCTGGTGGTTTGGGCCCCTCGGGGGTCCGCCGACATCGCCCCTTCGCCTATTTATTCCCCGAGACGCGAAAACCCTAAAACACCGAGCCTTTCATCCAGAACATATTCGCTGCCGCCGCCGTCGTCAACCCTAACTCGGGGGGTTCTGAAGCTCTTCCCGGCACCCTGCCGGAGAGGGGAATCATCACCGGAGGGCTCTACATCGCCATGCCCGCCTCCGGAGTGATGCGTGAGTAGTTCATCCTTGGACTATGGGTCCATAGCAGTAGCTAGATGGTTGTCTTCTCCACTTGTGCCATCATGTTTAGATCTTGTGAGCTGCCTATCATGATCAAGATCATCTTATTGTAATGCTACATGTTGTGTTTGCTGGGATCTGACTTATATTGATACCTATGTGGAGCTGAATATTATATTATCATGTCTATGTCATTTGTGATCTTGCATGCTCTCCGTTACTTGTTGAAGCCTTGGCCACGTGAATACTTGTAACTCCAAGAGGGGGTATTTATGCATGATAGTTGGGTTCAACCTCTATTTAACCTGGGATAGTGACAGCAAGTTCTAAGGTTGTAGATGTGTTGTTGCCACTAGGGGTAAAACAGCAATGCTTTATTCAAGGATGAATGTATTGTTTACATTACGCACATTACTTAATGCAATTGTCTGTTGCTTGCAACTTAATACTGGAAGGGGTACGGATGTTAACCGGAAAGTGGACTATTTAGGCATAGATGCATGCTGGATAGCGGTCTATGTACTTTGTCGTAATGCCCAAATGAATCTCATAGTAGACACCACAGCTCACACATGCATGTTATATGCACTTATCAATTGTCAATTGCCCAGCTGTAATTTGTTTACCCAGCATGTTAGTTATCTTATTGGAGAGACACCACTAGTGAACTGTGGACCCCGGTCCATTCTTTTACATCTGAAATACAATCTACTGCAATCATTGTTCTCTACTGTTTTATGCAAACAAACATCATTTTCCATTCGATACGTTTAACCCTTTGTTTTCAGCAAGCCGGTGAGATTGACAACCTCACTGTTAAGTTGGGGCAAAGTAATTTGATTGTGTTGTGCAGGTTCCACGTTGGCACCGGAATCCCTGGTGTTGCGCCGCACTACACTCCTTCACCAACACCTTCGAAGCAAACCTCGTTTTCCTACTGGTCGATTAAACCTTGGTTTCATACTGAGGGAAAACTTACTGCTGCACTCATCATACCTTCCTCTTGGGGTTCCCAACTGACGTGTGACGTACAAGCATTGTTTCTGGCACTATAACCTAGAGCCACCAACACGTTTTCTGGCGCCGTTGCCGGGGAAAACAGAATTGCTTCTGCAAGGGGAGTCTCTCACACCCAATCTCTTTACTTTGTTATTTGTCTTGCTTAGTTTATTTTTTTTAGTTTGTTTGCTTCTTTATCAAAAACACAAAAAAATTAGTTACTTGTTTAATTCAGTTTATTTTGTTTTTCAAAATGAGTACTCCTGAGAACACTAAGTTGTGTGACTTCACTAGCACAAACAACAATGATTTCATATGCACTCCTATTGCTCCACCTGCTTCTACAGCAGAATTTTATGAAATTAAACCTGCTCTATTAAATCTTGTTATGAAAGAGCAATTTTCTGGTGTTAGTACTGATGATGCTGCTGCCCATCTTAATAACTTTGTTGAACTTTGTGAAATGCAAAAGTATAAGGATATGGATGGGGATATTATAAAACTGAAACTTTTTCCTTTCTCCTTGAGAGGAAGAGCTAAAGAATGGTTGCTTTCTTTGCCTAGAAATAGTATTAATTCTTGGACAAAATGCAAAGATGCTTTCATAGGGAAATATTATCCTCCTGCTAAGATTATATCCTTGAGAAGTAGCATTATGAATTTTAAACAACTTGATAATGAACATGTTGCTCAAGCTTGGGAAAGAATGAAATCTTTGGTGAAGAATTGTCCCACTCATGGACTGACTACTTGGATGATCATCCAAACCTTTTATGCAGGATTAAATTTTTCCTCAAGGAACTTATTGGATTCAGCCTCTGGAGGAACCTTTATGTCCATCACTTTAGGTGCAGCAACAAAGCTACTTGATGATATGATGATCAACTATTCCGAATGGCACACCGAAAGAGCTCCTCAAGGTAAGAAGGTAAATTCTGTTGAAGAAACCTCCTCTTTGAGTGATAAGATTGATGCTATTATGTCTATGCTTGTGAATGGTAGATCTCATGTTGATCCTAATAATGTTCCTTTAGCTTCATTGGTTGCTCAAGAAGAGCATGTTGATGTAAACTTCATTAAAAACAACAACTTCAACAACAATGCTTATAGGAATAATTTTGGTAGCAACAATTATAAGCCTTATCCTTCAAATGGTTATGGCAATTCTTATGGTAATTCCTACAGCAACAATAGAAGTGTGTCCTCTGATCTTGAAGCTATGCTTAAAGAATTTATTAGCACACAAAAAGCTTTCAATAAAACTGTTGAGGAAAAGTTTGAAAAAATTGATGATCTTGTCTCTAAAGTTGATAGTCTTGCTCATGATGTTGAAATTCTAAAACTGAAAGTTATGCCTAATGAAGTTAAAGATACTAAGTCATTTGCTACAGCAAATGCCATCCAAGTTCGAATTGATAATAATATTAGGATGTTGGCTGAATTGCATGCTAGGTGGGAAAAAGAGGAAGAACTTGAAAAAGAGAATAGTATAGTTAGAGTTTGTACTATCACCACCACTAGTAATGCTAATGTTTCACATGCTAGTAAACCTCCTACTATTGATGGTAATGTTATTGGTGTTGATAATGTCTCTACTACTTCTGCTAAGCGTTTGAAATTGCCTAAAACTGCTGAAACTTTTTCTGATAAAAGTGCTGAAATTTTTCAAACTATTGGAGACAATGGTTCCACCACCATTGACAATAATGATTTTGATTTTGATGATTGTAACATCTCTGAAGTTATTATGTTCTTGCAAAAATTAGCTAGAAGTCCCAATGCTAGCACTATTAATTTGGCTTTTACAAAGCATATTACAAATGCTCTTTTGCAAGCTAGGGAGGAGAAGTTGAAACTTAAAGCTTCTATTCCTAGGAAATTAGAAGATGGTTGGGAACCCATCATTAAGGTAAAGGTGAATGATTTTTATTGCAATGCCTTGTGTGATCTTGGTGCAAGTGTTTCAGTTTTGCCCAAGAAGCTTTATGATATTCTTGATTTGCCACCTTTGGAACATTGTTATTTGGATGTTTTTCTCGCTGATAATGCTATGAAGAAACCTTTGGGGCGAGTTAATGATGTTTTTATTACGGTAAAAATAACCTTGTCCCCGTTGATTTTATTGTTATGGATATTGAATGCAATGCATCTTGTCCTATTGTTTTGGGAAGACCTTTTCTTCGAACTGTTGGTGCCATCATTGATATGAAAGAAGGTAATATAAGGTACCAATTTCCTCTCAAGAAAGGTATGGAACACTTCCCTAGGAAGAGAATGAAGTTACCTTTTGACTCTATTGTTAGAGCAAGTTATGATGTTGATGCTTCTTCTCTTGACAACACTTGATTTTCACTTTCTGCGCCTAGCTGAAAGGCGTTAAAGAAAAGCGCTTATGGGAGACAACCCATCGTTTTTATTTGCTGTTATTTTTGTTTTCTTTGAGTCAAGGAGTTTTGTTACTTCTGTAGCAACTCCTTTGTATCTTTATTTTATCGCAATGTTGTGCCAAGTAAAGTTCTATATTGAAAGTTGATGCAAGATTTGGATTTCTGCGCAGTGACAGATTTTTAGCTGTCACGGATTTGAGCTTATCTCCCTGTAGAAAATTCAAAAAATTCTGAGAAAAATCACGCATATTCCTGAGATATGTACGCAACTTTCATTATTTTAGGCCAGATCCATCTGAGCAACTTAAGTGCCTCGAAAAAATTCGTCATTCCAGACTGTTCTGTTTTTGACAGATTCTGCCTTTTGTTTTGCATTCGCTCTTTTACTGTGTTTGTGTGGATTTCTTTGCTCCACAAAGCATTGGTGGCTGTAGCTAATGTCCAGAAGCTTTGGGATTGATTGTATCATTACAGAATATGAGAATTTTTGATTATGCACTAACCCTCTAATGAGAACTGTCTTGAGTTTGGTGTGAAGGAAGTTTTCAAGGATCAAGCGAGAAGGGTGATATTATGTGATCAAGAAGAGTGAAAAGCCTAAGCTTGGGGATGCCCCCGTGGTTCATCCCAACCATATTCAGAGAGACTCAAGCGTCTAAGCTTGGGGATGCCCAAGGCATCCCCTTCTTCATCAACAAACTTATCAGGTCATCTCTAGTGAAACTATATTTTAATTCTTTCACATCTTATGCGCTTTACTTGGAGCGTCTGTGTGTTTTTATTTTTGTTTTTGTTTGAATAAATTCGGATCCTAGCAATCCTTGTGTGGGAGAGAGACACGCTCCGCTTTTTCATGTGAATACTCATGTTCTTCACTTATATTTGTTGAGTATTCTTAACTAGCTACTGCAGTGCTTTTAGCTCCTGTTTTTCATGCATCTCTTCGAGCTGTTAGCACTTGTTTATAAATACTCTCTTGCTGCATTATATTATCATTTGGAGAGTTTATGTTTAAATAAATTATTGGTGTTTGTTTGGAAGAAAGAAAATGCTACATGTAGTAGTTGGTATTGGAAAAGACATATGCATTCTTGTAGATCATTGTCTTGTTTTGATTTGATGCTTTGCAATTGTTTTGAGCTCTCAAGTAGATCATGTTTAAGCTCTTGCATCATGTAGTTAAAGCCTAGTAGTGGAGAACTACCGTAGAGCTTGTTGAGACTTGGGATGCATATTTGTTCTCTCTAAGGTCTAGATATTTTCTGGTAAAATGTTTGAGCAACAAGGAAGACAGTGTAGAGTCTTATAATACTTGCAATATGTTTTTATGTGATTCTTGCTGTACCGGTTTATACTTGTGTTTGCTTCAAACAACCTTGCTAGCCTAAACTCTGTACTGAGAGGGAATGCTTCTCGTGCATCCAAAACTTGAGCCAAAACCCATGCCATTTGTGTCCACCATACCTACCTACTATGTGGTATTTCCTGCCATTCCAAGTAAATATTTCATGTGCTACCTTTAAACTATTCAAAACTTTATTACTCCTTATTTGTGTCAATGTTTTATAGCTCATGAGGAAGTATGTGGTGTTTTATCTTTCAATCTTGTCATTTACTTCTGACAGACTTTCACCTGGACTAGTGGCATATACATCCGCTTATCCAATAATTTGCAAAAAGAGCTGGCAACGGGGTGCCCAGCCCCAATTAATTACAACTTTCATTAATAATTCTCTTCACATGTTTTGCCCTGATTTATCAGTAAGCAACTTAATTTTGCAATAGACACTCCTCCATGGTATGTGAATGTTGGAAGGCACCCGAGGATTCGGTTAGCCATGGCTTGTGTAAGCAAAAGGTTGGGAGGAGTGTCATCTATAAAGAAACTAAAATACATGTGTAAACAAAAGAGAAGAGGGATGATCTACCTTGCTGGTAGAATAACGTCCTTCATGGGAGCCGCTCTTTGAAAGTCTGGTTGACAAGGGGGTTAGAGTGCCCACTACCATTCGTTGACAACAACAAACACCTCTCAAATACTTATTTTGTGCTCTCTATATGCTTTCGAAAACTTAAAAAGCTCTAGCACATGATTTAATCCCTGCTTCCCTCTGCGAAGGGCCTATCTTTTACTTTATGTTGAGTCAGTTTACCTACTCCTTTCTATCTTAGAAGCAAACACTTGTGTCAACTTTGTGTGCATTGATTCTTACATATTTACTTATTGCACTTGTTATATTGCTTTATGTTGACAACTATCCATGAGATATACATGTTACAAGTTGAAAGCAATGCTGAAACTTAATCATCCTTTGTGTTGCTTCAATGCCTTTTACTTTGAATCTATTGCTTTATGAGTTACCTCTTATGCAAAACTTTTTGATGCTTGTCTTGAAAGTACTATTCATGAAAAGTTTTTGCTTATATGATTCATTGTTTACTCTTTATCTATTTGTTAGCAAACTATAGATCATTGCTTTGAGTCACTTCATTCATGACATGAGCCTTGCAATATATTGATCAAGATTGTGTGAAAGCATGTCTCCTCAGAAATTATTTGTTGTTATCGTTTTACCTACTCGAGGACGAGTAGAACTAAGCTTGGGGATGCTTGATACGTCTCCAACGTATCCATAATTTCTGCTGTTCCATGCTTATATTATACCATTTGCTACATGTTTTATATACACTTCGTATCACTTTTATGCATTTTCTGGGACTAACCTATTAACAAGATGCCACAGTGCCAGTTCCCTGTTTTCTGCTGTTTTTGGTTTCAGAAAGTTACTTCTGGAAATATTCTCGGAATTGCACGAAACAAAAGGCCAGTCCCTATTTTTCCAGCACGTACACGGAGTCCGAAGGAGAGACGAAGAGAGCCACGAGGTGGCCAAACCACAGGTGGCGCGGCTGGGCCCACAGCCGCGCCTGGTGGTTTGGGCCCCTCGGGGGTCCGCCGACATCGCCCCTTCGCCTATTTATTCCCCGAGACGCGAAAACCCTAAAACACCGAGCCTTTCATCCAGAACATATTCGCTGCCGCCGCCGTCGTCAACCCTAACTCGGGGGGTTCTGAAGCTCTTCCCGGCACCCTGCCGGAGAGGGGAATCATCACCGGAGGGCTCTACATCGCCATGCCCGCCTCCGGAGTGATGCGTGAGTAGTTCATCCTTGGACTATGGGTCCATAGCAGTAGCTAGATGGTTGTCTTCTCCACTTGTGCCATCATGTTTAGATCTTGTGAGCTGCCTATCATGATCAAGATCATCTTATTGTAATGCTACATGTTGTGTTTGCTGGGATCTGACTTATATTGATACCTATGTGGAGCTGAATATTATATTATCATGTCTATGTCATTTGTGATCTTGCATGCTCTCCGTTACTTGTTGAAGCCTTGGCCACGTGAATACTTGTAACTCCAAGAGGGGGTATTTATGCATGATAGTTGGGTTCAACCTCTATTTAACCTGGGATAGTGACAGCAAGTTCTAAGGTTGTAGATGTGTTGTTGCCACTAGGGGTAAAACAGCAATGCTTTATTCAAGGATGAATGTATTGTTTACATTACGCACATTACTTAATGCAATTGTCTGTTGCTTGCAACTTAATACTGGAAGGGGTACGGATGTTAACCGGAAAGTGGACTATTTAGGCATAGATGCATGCTGGATAGCGGTCTATGTACTTTGTCGTAATGCCCAAATGAATCTCATAGTAGACACCACAGCTCACACATGCATGTTATATGCACTTATCAATTGTCAATTGCCCAGCTGTAATTTGTTTACCCAGCATGTTAGTTATCTTATTGGAGAGACACCACTAGTGAACTGTGGACCCCGGTCCATTCTTTTACATCTGAAATACAATCTACTGCAATCATTGTTCTCTACTGTTTTATGCAAACAAACATCATTTCCATTCGATACGTTTAACCCTTTGTTTTCAGCAAGCCGGTGAGATTGACAACCTCACTGTTAAGTTGGGGCAAAGTAATTTGATTGTGTTGTGCAGGTTCCACGTTGGCACCGGAATCCCTGGTGTTGCGCCGCACTACACTCCTTCACCAACACCTTCGAAGCAAACCTCGTTTTCCTACTGGTCGATTAAACCTTGGTTTCATACTGAGGGAAAACTTACTGCTGCACTCATCATACCTTCCTCTTGGGGTTCCCAACTGACGTGTGACGTACAAGCATTGTTTCTGGCACTATAACCTAGAGCCACCAACACGTTTTCTGGCGCCGTTGCCGGGGAAAACAGAATTGCTTCTGCAAGGGGAGTCTCTCACACCCAATCTCTTTACTTTGTTATTTGTCTTGCTTAGTTTATTTTTTTTTATTTTGTTTGCTTTCTTTATATCAAAAACACAAAAAAATTAGTTACTTGTTTAATTCAGTTTATTTTGTTTTTCAAATGAATACTCCTGAGAACACTAAGTTGTGTGACTTCACTAGCACAAACAACAATGATTTCATATGCACTCCTATTGCTCCACCTGCTTCTACAGCAGAATTTTATGAAATTAAACCTGCTCTATTAAATCTTGTTATGAAAGAGCAATTTTCTGGTGTTAGTACTGATGATGCTGCTGCCCATCTTAATAACTTTGTTGAACTTTGTGAAATGCAAAAGTATAAGGATATGGATGGGGATATTATAAAACTGAAACTTTTTCCTTTCTCCTTGAGAGGAAGAGCTAAAGAATGGTTGCTTTCTTTGCCTAGAAATAGTATTAATTCTTGGACAAAATGCAAAGATGCTTTCATAGGGAAATATTATCCTCCTGCTAAGATTATATCCTTGAGAAGTAGCATTATGAATTTTAAACAACTTGATAATGAACATGTTGCTCAAGCTTGGGAAAGAATGAAATCTTTGGTGAAGAATTGTCCCACTCATGGACTGACTACTTGGATGATCATCCAAACCTTTTATGCAGGATTAAATTTTTCCTCAAGGAACTTATTGGATTCAGCCTCTGGAGGAACCTTTATGTCCATCACTTTAGGTGCAGCAACAAAGCTACTTGATGATATGATGATCAACTATTCCGAATGGCACACCGAAAGAGCTCCTCAAGGTAAGAAGGTAAATTCTGTTGAAGAAACCTCCTCTTTGAGTGATAAGATTGATGCTATTATGTCTATGCTTGTGAATGGTAGATCTCATGTTGATCCTAATAATGTTCCTTTAGCTTCATTGGTTGCTCAAGAAGAGCATGTTGATGTAAACTTCATTAAAAACAACAACTTCAACAACAATGCTTATAGGAATAATTTTGGTAGCAACAATTATAAGCCTTATCCTTCAAATGGTTATGGCAAACACTGTCA